>VZSV01000008.1:7072739-7082802 GCA_013398735.1 Nothocercus julius | reverse complement strand
ATTAGATGTGATAGGCTTTAAAATATCAAAGAATTACAAAATACAAGCATTCTACACAGGAGTCAGAGGGGTACTGACTAATCTAGCTTTTATTTTGGCTAAGAGAAGTTACAGAAGTTACAGAGCAAAAACAGCTAAAGTATAGTGAATAATCTATGTAAAAAAACAACTTTATTGATGTACATGAATAAAGAATAGTAAGATTTACCTTATCTTGGAGCGTTAACACGGTAACTTTGTGTACATTAAGTTTCACAGTCACTTCTGGTTTACTTGCACAAACATAACAGTTAGGATTTGGTGGATCCAAAGCACAAGGGACCAATAGCTTTTTCCGGGGATTTGGCTGCTTGTTCAGAAAAATCTTGAAGGAAGAAGAAAACAAGTTATTCATTAAGTAAAAACACTAATAAAACTTGGTTTCCTAGAGATTTATTCTTAGTCTCACAGGATGCTCTGTTCCCTAATCCTCTTTTACATGCCTGTTGAACAGGAGAAAGTGCATGTTACGGCCAGCCCACAATGACACCTGTGCTCATTGAGCAGCTACTGCCAAACAGACATGTAACATGGGACAGTTGTGTTTCAAGCAGGGTCAGAGTCTGGTTCTCTCCCTCCCACCCAGCAGCCAATTTTCATGAGATCAGAAGGAATTTCAGGATCCTTGATTTCCACTTCTCTTTCTGAGCTGAAACTTCCTAGCACATTCAGGATCTACTGGGGTAACAACAACTGACAGAGAATAGAACTGCACACTCATCAAAGCAGGTTAAGCACGACTGTTAAATATATAATGAATAACAACAAAATAAAAATATCTTATTCCCACTTACCGTTCTACACTGATCTATTTTTCCTGATAAAATCTTCAAACCCTCCAGCACTATCAGACCAGCTATTACTGCATTAGTAGTAGCTATAGCTGGGATAATATTTCCTGCCATTGCTGCAAAATAAGCAAGAGTATGCAAATTTTTAACAGTAAATGAAGACTATAAAAAATAGGTATCTTTCTATTTAAGTAAAATGATGGTATATTTTATTCTTACATTTGATGTCAAATCTGCTCTTCATATTCATACTGAAAACATGCATCCTGAGGTTTGCAGCAGAAGTGACAAAATCCATTGCAGATGGATCATCCTGACAAAAAGTTAATGCAAAAGTATTTAAAAACAGAATACATATTGGAAAAAAAAATGCAACAGATGTTTCCTAAAATTATTATCTTAAAGAGATATATATCTCTTATTATACAACTCTCTCTACGTATATTATTTATACATCTCTCTTTAGAGATGTATAAATCCAGTTCAATGTTACTTCACTGCCCTTTCGAATGATATGTTCGGGCAGTTCCAATGTTGCGTTGATGATTATTTCTGAAGCTGTGCTTTTAAGAGTTTTTGAATTAAGTTATCACTTTACAGCTCAATACTTTATCCTCAGACTAAATGAGCAATAAAACATTAAGTGTTTAAAGTACAAATCAGTTAACACACAAAAAGTGTTTTCAATGAGATGCCAGACATTTTTGTTCAAAGTAGTAGTGAAAGGTTTGGATTGAAATTTTGGAGTGAAACGTTTGAATCCAATAATATTTCTTCTAGATATGTAGTATATAAGTGGTTCCTATGTATTTGGGCAACTAACCTTATCCCATATAAGTTCTGCTCCATCACCTTTCTCAGCTAGATGAAGTCTGAGGGTTTCAACACTCTTGGAAAATAAGTGTGCATAGCTCTTTACGTCCAGAACTTGCTGATCTTTCAAGACTGCTGAGGACTCATTTTGTTGGTCAGATACACTTTTCTCTTCGGGAAAAGAATAAATAATTAAGACTAGGAATATTTAGAAATCTGAAAAAAGTTCTTTTAAAGTGCTAAGCTTTCCAGTCTCAGTAAAATTAAATGTTTACTAAACCAAAAAGCAATGTCCTTAAACAACAGTAGCCCCAACATTTTACAACAAATCTGCATTTAAAACTGCAGTCTAAAGCTATCCTTACATCAATTGCTTGGATATGCCCTACTTATAGCAACCATGAATTTTCGGTCAACTTAATAAATATATTTGGGTGTATGGAAAAGCATCCCATAATAATAATAAAAAAAATGCTGGAGCCACAATCAAGTAAATACGTTCATTGTCAGTCCTCAAACTTTGACAGTGAAAAAACATTCATATCATAGAGATGCATTAACTTACAGAGGTATGACTTACAAATACACAAGGGGAGGGGAACGATTACCTTGATTTTGTACCTCAGCCCAGTCCAGTGGCACTGGAGGCTTTCTCTTCCTCCATAGCTTATCCATTGTCAGCAGATATCTAATGTCATCTTTGAAAAGCTGGGAAATATTCAAAACAAAAACAAAACAACAACAAAAAAAAAAAAAAAAAAGGGAGAGAGAGGAGAAATAAAACAGACTTAAGTACTTTACTTTTCATCTGCTTTGAAGTTTTTGCTTCTCATCTTCATCCACATAAATAAATCAGACTACACAGAAGAAAAGTTACAAAAAAGTTCTTATTTCCCATCCTCTAACACTTACTGCTTCACACAAAGGAGACAGCTCTGATGTATTTTTCTTTTAAAAGTAAAGTAAGTCAAGGAACAATAACCCAAGCGATGGGTATATCTGCCTACTGAAGCCATCACTGCAACTATTTTAATACTCTCTCTGAGATATTCTTCTCTGTATGTTAATGAACAAATGTACATCCAATTCCAAGGAAAATGGTTACTGCCAATCAACACATACTCATACTCTCATAATCATTTCCCATTCACCCCTTTCTGGCAGCTTTTTAGAAGAAAAACTCCTAAAATAGCTTGTATTTCCTTATGCCAGGGTCTGACTATATGCTGGAGGTGAATGACAGCCGCTTCCCCCTCAGACTAGAGTGTGATGAGGCACACTGAAGACACTACAGGATTCAACAGTTTGAATTTTTTATATTACAAATAATTCAAATGAAGGTTTCTGCATATAATATGGAACCAGCTGCTGCAGCAGTAGTACAGATGCAGATCAAACACCATAAAACAGCCAAGTGTTGTTAATACCAACACCAGCAAAACTGATGGAAGTCATGACATAATTGCATAATCGATGGCTAGCAGTAAGCATATAAACTGTGTTTTGGGTTAACTTTAAAGCAGTTCACACACTTTGAATACAGACATTGATTTGGGGGAAAAAAAAGATACCTTAGTAAAAAGTTTAACTGGATCATATCCAGTTGATTTAGCCCACTCCTTAGTTGAAACACGTTTAATCTCACCATCTTCATTGGATGCTCGTGCTCTGGCTTCCGCTTCTGCTGGCTCCCCTGTGAACAGAGTGTTAACCAAGTATTTTAATTAAAAAACAACAAACAAAAACACAAATCCACAACGAAATATTACCCCTAGAATCAACAAACATTACAGAGGGACCATTATATGGTCCCTACTACTTTAGTACTTTATCCACATATGAATAAATGTGTTCACAGGCATATCTAATATTGCTGACCCTTCCCTAACACACCACTGATGCCCACTGCATTTAACCAACATTACAACCACTGCTAGGTTGCTCAGTACAGATATCAGCCTACAGCTCTGTTCCTGGAATTTCCCTGGAATACCTCCTTAAAAAAAGCAGCATGGTATCTGCTATCTTAAATCCTTCCAGTAATTCTTACAATTTAAGTGCCACTCTCGCAAGGTTCAGTTATTCCACTCTGAACTTCCTAGAGGAATACTGGTAGGTGAATACTATCTGTTGCTCAGAGGATCTGAAGTATCAGAGGATCCCCTAACCTTCCTCTCTCAAACTCATTCACCTATCAAAGATCCAGAAGAAGCAGCAGAAGATACTTATTCACCTTTACAGTAACTACACTTACGGGCATTACAAAAGATACAGGACAGGTTCAAAAACATTATTAAAAATGAGAATATTTCCTGTACATACAAACATAGAAGTATTTCAGACCAAAAGAGCTCACACATGATCCCTGTATTTCCTTGCAATTCCTCAGTTAGGAGTTAAAAATGAAGAGTGACTACAAATACCACTTAGTTCTCTGTCCTCGGTTCAAAGGACAAGACCCCCAGCTGCATGGAACGAAGCACTCCCTCACATCCAAGTATAAAGGACCTCCACCCCATGGAGACCAGTATACTTAATTTTCACTTCCACTTTGCACTTCAAATTTCTGTGCACAGAGTGAAGAAAGTTGCTCTACAAGCAACAGGAGTCTCTGAATATACAGTGAAAGCCTCTTTATCTAAATCATATAATTGACACCGGGATGTGTTAATCCAAACTTTATAATTAGTAGGAATATGACTGTTCCTCACAGCTGCTCTACCCAGATTACCTAGAATAAAAATAATAAATGCCAATGACCTGCATTACACTGCAGTAAACACGTTTTCACAACAGCTGAACAAATGATTTTATTAATTTTCAGATTGCCCATACAACCACAGTTCTGATAACAGACAACTAAAACAGTGGCCATCTTGAAGAGTATTTTTTGCACACTGACCACACTTAAACATCTCTGACATAATACATATCAAGGAATCCAAAAAACATTGGAATTGATTTATATTTCTATTAAGCGTTAGTAAGCAGGCATTGAATTACCTATGGTGAACAAAAAGATCTGTAAGAAAAACTACTATTAACACATCCCAAACTCATGCAGTGCATGGGCACTTTAAGTAGAATTCTCTTACAAAAAACAGAGCTTAACTGTCCAACTTTAATTTTAAGAAATGGATAGAAACAAGTCATGATTTCTGAAATAGAACTTTCAGTAATTGGGCAGCGCTCAAGTAAGATACCAGTTTATATCACACTCACAAGCAGCTTCAGGATCAGCTCTGTCAGGAGAGACTTCTTGATCAGCATCTTCTTCTCCAAAGAGCTGGCTATATGATAATTAAAATAGAAACACAGCACTAGGTTTTCATCACATCTAGTTAACCACTAAAATATTTCCTAACTGATGTGATCCACTTGAGAATTCTTATTAAAGCACCACTTCATGGTGAAATTCACCACATGTAGACTTAATACTGACAACACAAAAAATACTATAAAAATTAAGTAAAACAGATTTATATAACTTATTCAATAGTTCATTTAGCTTTACAATTATATTGCAGTACTGAATGAATTGCCTATATCTCCTCTGTAAAATCTTAGCAAATTTTACAATCATGGATACAATACTTACTCTGAGAAATGTGTTAACTTCACAGGAAATAAGTGAAGGATAAAGTAAATGCTTAACAACCCAGACTGCTGTACCAAATTTTTCTACCAGATTTTCTGCGACAGTTGGGCAAGCCCTCAGTACTAACAGACATGTTACCTTTATATCAAACACATGGATGAAACAACAGAAAGATTTCTCAACAATCCACATTAATTTGCCAAAAAAAAAAAAAAAAAAAAAAAAAGTATGTTCATTTTGTTTCTCAAACTATAGGTATCCCATTTAAAAAAAAAAAAAAAAAGAATCACGGTAACTATATTCTTTAAAAAATGACTTACTTGAACAAATACTTAGCCCATACAATGCAATGGATAGGCTCTGATGGCGTATTGCGGATTGTGCAGCCTGGAAAAGTCTTCTGAGTTGGTTTAGGATGACACTCATAACATTCTGTCACTCCCTGGGGAAAAGTGAAATATTTATTTGCCACACTGTGGAGGCTACTGATAGTGTATGTTATTATCAGATGAACTGCAAGTGTATCTCAAAATACCCACCACCTGGCTGCCTAAAATACTCAGTGATTTAAACTTAAAGTGACAGAGTAATAAACAACCCAACCTTTTTAATAACTGTTACTTGTCCAAGGTAGCCTGCGGTTCCACTCTCTATAAGGGGAACATCAGCAGCCAGACACATCCTGTTCACATGGTTACGGGCAGCTGCAAAAGGAAGAGTTTTCAAAAAATGTAAACAAATAGAAAAACATTTGACTTATCCAGACTTAAACTAACCTCTCATGCAAGTATTTATTTGGAATCTGCCTCATTTCATTATACAAAGAACTATATATTTTTAAGTTAGCCCATCTTGCAATTAATACAAAATAAACGGACACTATTAAATATAGCAAGTTCAACTGAAAACATATAGATGTACTAACAATATTCATTTCTTCCCATAAAACAGTAACATCAAAATTAATGCTCACTTCGTAAAAGCACTGACTACCCTTTAAAGTTTACAGTGATGCACACAAGTATTAGTCAAAACACCAATAGCTTAAGAGGTTAATAGGTTAACCTTTCACTTAACTGACATTGCAGAAGTAGCAATTTTAACCTCTACAAGAGATTACTACTACAAGAAGTAGTATTTTAATCTCAAATATGAAAGTATAAGGAAAAATTCACCTCTGTTATCCAGAGCATTCATAACCAATGTAAACTGGCGGAAGAACTCTACATTATAGTCAGGGCTATAGAAAAGAAAAAGCATATTCAAAACAGTGTATGAAACTTGTTATTATGCCACAACAGAAACTACAGGCATTCAAAAGTAGACTGACAGTCAAGTGATACACTGCACATATTGTAAGCTTATGGCTAGACTTTGATTACTGCGCCCTGTGCCACATGCTCTAGGTGACCCTGCGTGTGCAGGGGGGTTGCAGTAGGTGATCTCTAAAGGTCCCTTCCAACCTTAAGCATTCTATGATTCTATGATTGGTCCTCTGAACATTTTAAAGCTGGGTAAAAGAACGAACTTAATGCTACTGGAAAGAAGCTATTTCAATTGCATTAATTTGACCAATAAAACAGGCAGAAAAGAAAAACTGATTATACTGTTTTGACATAGTGAGCCAGTTGAACGAGATTCGATAACTGATCTTAAAAATCATCAGCTGAGGCTAAAAGGTTCACATTGTAACTACCACAGCTCATCACACTGCTGATAATCCATTATGCTGCAATAGTTCAATTGATTTTGATTGTGTCTCTGTATACTTACAAGACAAGACACAGGATTTTAGCATATTGACAATTTCATATTTTATGTTGCATTTTACACTGCAAAACAGCAACATCAAACCTTGAGCCTTAGTGCTAAAAGAGCATGACCTTTTAAGAAACTGGAAAAATAGAAACTAAAACATGAAAGCTAATGAAAAACCATGTGATTTTGTGCTTTACTAATTTACTACAGATTAATGTGACATTAACTAGGCTTTAACTATTTTCAATATATATAAAAGATATTCACTCACACACACAGACTTCATGATTTTTTTAGATCATGGTCTCAACATTCCCATTTATTTTCATCCAATTATTGCTCAAAATATGTAGGCATGCTTACAGTGTAGAAAATTCTATATTAACTGTTGCTAATAACAGGGAAATTTGACACAACAAATAACTTCAGCTCCCTAACAAAGCATAAGAAAATTCATGCAAAATCCATATTCCCACCCAGGTGTATGGTAGTCTTATATTTACATTGTAGCATTAAATAACTCAGTATTTGCAAATCAAAACAAGTAATTAGAGCTTAAAAACAAACATACTTCATGATGCTATCATGATAAGCTATAATATTAGCTTCTGGATAAAACTGCAAGACGCTTTCCTTGGCAACCTAGAAATGAGAAAAAAAAAAGAACGAAATGTGCTTTTTCTGTCTTCTTTTTAAAGCTAAAAGCTCTAGATTATTAGCACTTTAGAGCTTGCAATAGACTTGAATGAAATGGGTAGCCACAATGAGCCCAACATCTACTTTAGCAACTCTTCCACATAGAAGACAAAAATATTGTAAGCAGGAGCGTGTATAATATAAACATAGTTGGGAGATTTCTAACACTGACGATGAAATAACAGTACTGAATAAGAAAGACTTCAACTTTTTTCTCACCTGTGATTTTGATCTTCCAACATGTTTCTTTTGAAATAAAAACTGCCTGTTGAGATTGCTGACATCAATAGTATCCAAATCAATCTGTAAAAACACAAGAGGCAGCCATTTCATTTTAAAGAAGCAAAAAAGGCAAAATCATTACTAGACTTTGAAACAACTGTGACTGAACAAAGAACATGAACTTTATAGCTGCATTTTCAGAACTGCATCCAGATAGTTATTACATTTGCATTATTGCAGCCACTGAAGGAAAGTTGATTAGTTAATCATCTTCAGGAATATTCAGATTTTAAACAATTATTCATGATGGAAATGTATTTCAGAAATAAGGGCTACACGACAACAAATCATTTAGAAAGAGTCTCTGCTAAAATGCCGGCAGATGTTGAGTTACACACGTGGAACGTTAATACCGGGATTTTTCTAGTTAGTACCAAGGGAGACACAAGGATCTGCTGGGAACACCACGAATGGACCCGGGGTGGTGCTGCAGAAGTGAGACCGGCTGCAGCCAGGCTCTGCAGCCAGCTCCCTGCTGAGCACGGGCTCTCTGCCACGCTTGCCCCAAGGCCTAGGGCTGCTCAGTAAACTAACTAGTCCTTCTGCTTCGCATGTGAACAACTGAGCAACTGAATCAGTACACCCCGGGCTGCGTTGTCGTCTCATTCACACATTGCAAGACAAAAAGCTTTTACTGTTTGCTACCAGGACCAACTGTTCAATGCACTCTACAAAATTATGAAGTCTGGTTACAAAGAAGTGCAATCAAGATGTTTAAAATCAGAACACTCAGAGTACACACCCTCAAAAAGTCACATCCTTAATTTCCCACATCCATGTTTCTATTTATTAACATATGCACATGAACTTGTTGGTTTACAGTAGCTCTACTTCCCTCTTTTATACATTCATACTAGAATTAAGATTTAAGTAGAACTGTGAGAAGAACTTGAACTGTGTTCAAACTTTTGTTGCTGCTACTCTAAATGAAAAAAAAAAAGTTTATCTGGCCAACTGCTGTTCTTAAAGGTCCTCTCCTTTCCCATCCATAGCGAGGGCAGGCAGAGAAATTTTCTAAGCCTCAGTAAGACATTTGAGACTTGAGAACCTTCTAGAAAGCCAAATGTTAATATTCTTATTTCAGTCATGGATTTTGTCTTATTTTGTCTTCAGAAATCAAAGACACAAGACACTGTCCTTTTCAACAGAGCAAAGCTATACATTCAAAACTACTACAATTTTTATTATTGTTTTGGTTAACAATAATTAAAAATAAAAATAAATAAAAAAGGAAGAGTCTTCCATGGATTTCCCCTCCCCCAAAAAACAAAAAGCATTTTCTTGCATCCAAATTTACTAGTGTTTTTAAATCACGGAAAACCAATAAAAAAAATCACAATTACTAAGCGAAACAACTTCTTTTCATGATAGCAGAACTCCTTTTATATAACAACTCATTCTTTGGCCTCATCTTGTCCTCTGCCAGCCATTCTCCACATTATCAAAACACTACATTACTGCCTAAAAGACTGCCAAATAATACTTTTAAAAGATCATGGGCCTGATCCAACATCTACTTAAACTGATGGAATCCAGCTAGGTTGGACTTGAAAATGCAGTGCAGAAAATCCCAGTGCAACACGTGAAACAATAAACATGCCCCAATCAGGTTCGTGCCTGGCAATTAACCGGGAAACGAAGTTTGCAGTGACATAGGAAGGGAAGGAAGGAGGGAAGCGCAGCGCGGGCCTCTGCTTTCCCTCCCGAGCCGGACTCGGTGACTCGGTGCTAGCGCCGGCCGGGCTGCCCGCGGGCTGGAAGGGGCAACGTAGGCAGAGCCCGAGCGGCTCCCACCCGGCTCAGGAGGCACCTCTGGGCACAGGTTCGAGCCCGGGAGTGCCGAGGGCCGGCAAGGGCCGCCGCGCTCGCTGGGCATGCAGGCGGTTCCCACACGGCTCCGCTCGGGAGGTCTGAACGCGGCCCCCCCGCAGCGCCTCACCCGCCCCTGAGGCGCCCTCCGGGGCCACCTCGGGACCCCGTCCCGCCGCCCCGCGCTCGCGGCCAGGCCCCGGGAAACAAAAGCGAAACCAGCGGCCGAACCGAAACGCCCGCCCCGCGCGCGTTGTGGCCGCGGCGCCCACGCGTG
>VZSV01000008.1:7034150-7067579 GCA_013398735.1 Nothocercus julius | reverse complement strand
GCCGCTCCCGCCACCGGGGATGGGCGGTGCCCGCTCCGCCCCCGCCGGGCGCCATTTTGTGTGGGGGGAGGGGAGGAGGCATCGGTGCCTCGGGCCCGCGGGGCGCCCCGCAATGGCGGTCGGCCCGTGCGCGGCTCGTCTGCACCCAGAAACCCGAGGCGCTTCCCTAAAGCGCCCAGTGGCCAACAGTTCATGTTTTGAAATGTTAATCAGCAAAGCTACTGAAACTGCACTCAGTGCCGAAGCGTTTAAAACTTATTGTCTATTAAACTTCAGGCAGTCCAGTTGCCCACAGCTGTTAGTCCAAGGCAAGGCTACGAAATACCCCACTTGCAGTCACTGCGGACGTAACAACTTTGATCTCAGCGACGGTATTTAGGTAGATAAATGCAAGCTTACCTGTTTCGAGCAAGGTTAGCCCGCCGAGGGCACAAGATGAACGATCATGCAGAGCATCCTTCATTTTCCCTTCTGTTTTGAAAAGCCTTTTAGGAAAACTTTGCATGAATATGGGCTTCAGAACTGACTCCAAATGAAGGATATGATGGAAAGGCATGAGTCAGTATTATACAGGAAAACTAAAATTTCTTATGCTACTAGAAGTGCTTTTTATCTTACCAGCGCTCAGGTGCCAACAATTATTTAGCAATCACAAATACATTGCTTGCCAAGATGAGCTTTCAAAGTACAAAGCCAGGGTTATCTATATAGTCTGCTTTTATTGCCGTTGTATACTCAGTTGAACTTGGTTCATGCTGAGCTTCATAAAAGTTCCCTGGATTATCAGCATCTGATAGACAAATAAAACATTAATAATTAAGGTAATAACGTAACTGAAAATTCTATACTTAAAATAGGAGCTAAAATGATAACATATGGGTGAAACAACCATCCTACTAACTGTAAATGTGAGTTATGAGATTGTGTATTCTCAAAGATTAATGGAAAGGAATCCTTTATATCCTAGCAGACCCTGACACAGAGCTGGTGCCATTACCACTATCAGGGACCTACCTGGTGCTGAACTGTGGAGCAGATTATACCTGAAATCCATTCTAGAAGACCAGACTCCCTAGACGCTCTTGCCCTGTAATATGTTCATTGTGAGCATTTGTATTCATTCTCTTTCTGCCATATTATAAGGTTCTACTTTCTCCTGCTGTACATTTTGAGTTCTTCTGTAAGAATGATTCCCAATCTTCAGTGTCCTGTGGACTTCAGTGGTGAAGACTTTAGTGAAGTGACTTTGCACGTAAGTGACAGAAGTCAGTTGAAACAAATTCAGACACGTTTCACGTTGCCTCCACTTGACACTAGTTTTAACTTCCTGTGACTGTGTGCAGTGCTAGAGGTTTGTGGACCAGTGCCTCACCTCTGCAAGGAGAATTTCAGGTGTTGGGACAAGTCAGCAGTTTTAATTTTCATGAAAGACAGAAGCAGGCTTATGCATTGTTCTAAGGATAACTTCAGGAAATCTTGAAGGAGACATGGGCTGAAAACATGTTGAGGAGTTATGGTAACAGAAACATTGAGGAGGTTCATTCTTGGGCTTTGCTGTATGTGCTCAGTTCAGGTATTTTTCTAAAGCTGAACTGGTGACTCAACACTGATATCTAGCTGTTTCAAAGGCTGGAAAAACAAATACTGCATCTCCTCATGCCTCAAGAAAAACATCTCACATTTCCGCATGGTTCTGTGAGTTCTTCACATACTCATATACTAGACAAACAAGCTGTGGAAAAACATGCTGAAATAGGCTATTATTTAAAAGCAAAGCAAAACTAGAATCACTGAAAAACAGTAAGCATGGACTTAGCATGAAATAGCTCATCAGAGTTTAAAGTCATGCTTAGAGCTATGTGAGAGCACCCTTAAAAATCTGTAATTCACAAAACACAAGAGATGGTAAATGCCTTAAGCTGAGCTTTCCCATGTTGCAAATGAGTGGGAGACTACTGTGTAATCTGATGTACAGTTGCTAGTGAGACTATATACCTTGTGTAGAAAATAAAGAGTCAAGAAGATAAACCATTCTATGCTAACAGGAGAGCAGAAGGGCAAAAACCCTCTAATCTTATAAGATTAGAGGGATGTAAGAGTGAGAAGCCTACAGTGTTAGGTTTCTTAAGTAGATTAGGCTGTAGCTTTTGGAGATGGTGGATATGATCATATTTTAATTGCATTTGAAATTACAAACAAGTTCCTCCTCTGCCCAAATGCAGTTCAGCAGAATGCAGACTGACTTGACAAAACAGACCAAGATCTACACAAAATACAGGGATTAACCGTCTTTATGTGCCTATATTGACGTGCCAGTGTAACACTTTTCGCATCACATCCTTCCATGTCCAGCCCAGGGACACTACCACTGATCAAAGAGTGACTGGCGAACACCACCATACTTTCCTCTCCCCTCAGTCTTGCTATGTGGCTGCCTTGTCAGCAATGCTTCCTTCCTTTGGCCAGTGAATCATGAATTCTTTGCCAGGAAGGAACAGAAAATCACGCCACAGAACAGTCCATGAAATCTTGAGAACCTCAAGACTCAGGTGTTGCTACAGAAAGTAGGAAAATTTAGATCTGAAACCTTTTAGGGTGAAGAAATAAACTGAGCGCAGTTTTCACTTCCTGGTATAATTAAACCAAGGCCTATCATACAGAAGAGTCAAAAAGTAACTCTTCCTTGTGTTGAAGAGTTGAATGTTGATTGTATGCAGCTCTCCAGATGGGCCATTTGTTTCAATAAATAGGAAATGCAACTTCAGGTATTTTGAGACTGCATGTGTGCTAAAACCACCCCAGGACATATCAAGCAATTATAACATTTTGTATGTAGATATTTTTACTCAATCATAAATAGACATTACCAATATAATCCATTTCAGGATTCTAAAGTTTTGAAGTGATAGCCACTTCCTTCATTAAATACTGATTTTTAGTCTCAGGAACATTCCAGATTTGCCTTGATTCTCTCCTACCAGTGTGATCATTACACCAAATTACATAATATTCAGTTTCTAACTCACTATTAAATTCTGCATTCTGAGAAACTGATTTGGTTTGGCTTTTCTTCAGGTTTTAAAAGCAAATCACATCTTCTGTCACACTTATAAATCTGTGTGCTCTGTTTTTCTTGCTGTGGTTTGTTTCATGATCTCTGCCCAAAACTCCATTTTGTCTTCTTTGAATTTTCTGGCTTCCTTTTGCATTAGGTCTATTTCCAGGTATCTCTCATCCAGATCATACCGAGGCCAGTGCTCCAAGCCTTCTCCGTTAGGATTTCTGGAAAGAGCATAATGAAAAGTTAACTATTAGCCTGTCAGTTGTCCTCTGACTGCTCAGGCTCTGTTTCAGAAAATAAACAGGAGCCCAGATTATGTGATTTTAATATCTGAATACTTAGATGTTTCAATTAAAATGCTCAGCAGTGGAATAGCAAAATTTAATAACTGCCATGAGAGTTTTGGAACTAAAACTCCATTGCAGATGGAGTAATCGAGCTTTTATTTATCTATTTATTTATTTATTTATTTATTTATTTATTTGCTTTTTTTGTAGTAAGGTTCATTTCAAAAGTTTTTCTTGGAATTTTTAGGAATATAAACACTTTTTAATATTTATCTTAAATTCTTCAGAATTTATGGAACCATCATATTAGCATGGTTATCGTATTTCAGGCAGCACAAGTAAAATTTGAGCTATAGTTAGCACTTTGATTCTCACCCATTTCTAGCAAAGTTAGTCCAGTATTTCATAACTGTTCGGCTAAGCTTATTTTCTTCTTCTGTAGCATTTCCTGAAAAGTAAGAGATGAAATTGCAGCATTAGAAAACAAGTAATAAAGCACTTAATTCCAATAAACTGTAATCAGCTCTACTTGCTACTCTGAGCTATGGGAGGTTGAGACTCTAGGACATAACTGCAAATGAAGGATTTCATGAAAAGGAACTACTTCTTAAAAAGGGACAATAAAAGATGGAAAAGTGATATTTTTATTCTTATATTTCTGAAAGCAAATTCTACTCTAAAAGTATTCAAGAAAGTAAAATGACTTCTAATAAAGATGCCTTAAAAAAAGAATTCTTTAGCAAGCATAGATACATCACCAGCTAAAAACGGCTTTCCAAAGACATAGGCAATCTCATCTGTATGGTCTGCTTTTACAAACTCTGGTATAACACCTATAGTTGAACTGGATCGATGCTGAAATTCATAAAAGTAGACTGGATAGCCAGCATCTAAAAAAAAAATAAAAAGAAAAGTACTACTACTACTACTGCTGCTGAAAAATACCTGCCATTAAAGACGATAAAGTTTAATTACTATTTTACACAATAACAATATCACAATAAAAACAAATCTGTTCTTTTGATAATGAAGCATGATATGTACTGTTTCCAAACTTAACCTACAATGGAATTCTACATTTCCTCAAATAGATGCTGAAAGAGCGACTCACCTCTGTGGTATCTGGCAAATTCTGTGGCTGATAAAACAAAGAAAGCATCTGTCATCGCATCTAGAATCCCATTTCGCACCTTAGCGCGGTCCTCTATATTCCCTATGTATTCTTTGTATATCCCATTAACGGCATCCTAAAGTGAACAGAAAAGATATTTCCTTCAGTGGTGATGAACATAAAAAGGAATAGCAGCATTAACACTACCTTCTTTTCAGAGAAAATCCCCAGTTGTGCTATGGAGGTCAGAACTGGGAATCACACAATTACCAGATATTCTCTCAGGGAAAGAGATGGGCAACATTTAATCCCCTCCAGCATGTTTAGATAGATATCACTCAGTGATGCTGGTTATGGTAGTCAATTCTCCCTTCTGTGGAAATAACGAACTTAAAAGAAACCCTGACGGATTCCATAAAATTCAATTATTATTATAGAGGGCCACAGTTTAATCCCCTTTGGAGCAAATGTGGACTCTACTGTCCCAAGCTTATGTCAGATAGTTGTGGCTTTGTGGCTGTGAATGATCCACTGCAAGTATAGGTAAGGGTTAAGGAGCTACAGCCTATTATCTGGATTTTTCTATATTCAGTAGTTTCAGGATGGCATCCAGGAAGCAGAAAGCTAAGACCTTTTCAAGTTACAGGAGCCAAAAATAAAGATGCCTAAGCCTAGATTTCTCAGTGCCATTTTCAACATCTCAAGGTATCCTTGCTAATCTCCAGCTGCTGCTTCACAAGGGCCTGTGTGTTCTGTAGGTCTTGTGTTGTGCCTGCCAGTACCGTGTAGATGCTCTGGAAAATATCCAGGGATATTGGGAAGGACACAAGATATCTAAAATGTCACAAAAGACCTATGTTTAGGTATGAGAATCACTCCTGGATTTCTGCATAACTCCTTTTATAAAAGATGGAGCATTTAGGAGGGCAATAGCTAAATTTAGAACATATTTTCTATATTAATTGCTTACTAGTGACAACAGAAATTAGAATCATGTTGGGTGCTGATTTAAAAATTAAGGTTCCACAGTAGGAAGCTGTTGCACACCACAAAGTTTACCTCTAAAATATACCACTCCAGGAGTACAAATAGCACTAGCCCAGTTAAGAAGCAGTCAAGAAGTCTTGAAATAGTCTCTTACTGTTGAAGAAATTTGTAAGGCGCTCTGTAAAATGTGACGTGCTTCATCTCTGTCCACACCTTCAGTGATATCAGGAAATTGCATTATCTGCATGATATAAAGGATATGTATGGAATAGGAAGTCTTACATTAACAAAATTATATATAAGGAGAACCATTATAAGTCTCTTACTTTAGGAAGTATCCATCCAAACTCACAGTTATTTATTCCTATTATATATGGGACTGCATTATTTGCTTTTTCAGATAGTAATTGCTGGGGACTCTTAGGAAAAAATACACCATCCACAGATGCACTGATGAACAAAAGAGTCTGCGAAAGAAAGAAAAGTTCAATTAATGAATACCATTAAAATTAAAATTATATTTTGAATAGTCATGAAATGTAGGTGATGTTGCTCAGTTTACATTTCTTCTTATTTAGTTCAATCCCATTATGGATGTGTGGAGCAATGGGAGAAAAATTTCTGTGCCGAGACTGCAAAGGAACTAGGAAGTCAATACTAGAAATTTTGAGTTGGACCTTATACATATAGTATTAAATATTTAGGTTTCCTAGATGAAATTGTGACATTTCATACACTCTTATTCTTTCCCTGTTAGAGCGTGACATCAAAACACAACTAGCTCAAAGCCCATATAAAAAATGAGGGAAGTAACCTGTTCACATTTTTCAGACGAGGTACGGCACAACCTCAGTCTTGTGAGTTCCTGCAAAAGTTCAAGATGTTACATTCACTTCAAGTTCCCCTAGTGTAACAACAATCAGAGAGCATTTATGGTAACTTTGACAGTAACATGTGAAGTGTCATTCAAATGCAGACCAGAATTTCATCTACCATTTTTAGAGTTACTTGTTCCACCTCTTCTTCCGTTTTGCTTCTCAAGCACTGAACCATTGCAGCTGAACTGGATGTCTGGCAACCAGCTACCACAGCAATTGTCTGCAATCAATAAAAACAAACAGTACAGTCACTTTATTTTCATTGATTTTCACTGATAATCCATAATCTAATAATTATCCTTATCATTATCCTTCTTGCAGAATGCTTTAAATGTCACTGACTCTCAGACTCCAGCAAGGAGGAGGGTGGTGATGGGGAGACAGGTATCTAAACTTCTCAGCAAGGACGTTTCTCATCAGAGCCAGACTTGTTCCAACTGCAGAGGCAAGGACAGAGAAGCCTTCATAACCGTTCACACCGTGTGCCGAGCACAAAGACCAGAACATACTCCTCTAAAATATTCTGATAAAGGACAAGGTGTGTCACCCTTGCAAACAGTATGCTGGCAGAAAAGGCAGGAGAACATAGAGGAGGTAGTGCCCCATACTCAGAACAAACCAAGTAGATGGTAATACAGAGCACTTTACACCTTCTTAATGATGCACAGTTTTTTTTTGGGTGGAAAATGTAATTTCTCTGCTGTCCTATCAGTGCCAGAGATCAGAATAGCGTTGCCTTTTTTATATATATATATTCTGGATTAGCAAATCTAGGTTCCTGAAAGTTGTTTCTTATGGGTGGAGCCTACTTTCTTACTCTTTGGATTTCTCTTAGGCGTATGTGAATATCTGGGTATTTCAAAAGCAAAAGATCTTTAAATATGTACTTCTTATCTGCATATAGAAATGCTGTCTTTAGTGACTGTGGTTATGGTTTCACAGGAAAACAATCTAGTTCCACGTTTTGAATAAACAGTTTATAATGCGCAAAACTATATGGAATGTATTTTAAAATACCACAAAGTACCCACACGTGCTTGCTGCTCAGGATTGTCAGTGAACAAACCCCTGATCATGGTACCACTCTCTGAGATGGCCTTATGGAACAAGCCCTTTGCCAGAGGAGAGAGGACCTGAAAAACAAGAAAAGGCGTTTCAAGAATGACAAGCACTGTACATACATTTCAAGTATGGTAAGTACTATGTTCTGAGCACTGACTTAGAATATCAGAAACTACTACTTAAGACATTTTGAAAACAAATGTCACAAGAACAAATGTTCTGTAGACTTCGGTCATTGTTCAGTTACGCAAAGGGCTGTGGCAACAATCAGGTTCAAGAGTTCATGCCTGTCCTTTCCCCGCCCATAGCAGCCTGTTTCCAAGATTTTATGGAACTACACTGTGCGCTAGATATGGATTGAAAATGACTGTGTTCCAGGTAGTTGTTTATAACCATACTGCAGCACAGCCACACTATTTGCCAGAGGGCAGGAGGTTAGCAAAGAGGAATTACTGCTAACACACATGTATCACTGAAACACAGTTTCATTTCTATCTTCTCTGAAATTGTGAGAGTTTGAAGAAAAGCCTCTTAATCTTAAATGCACCTCTAATTAAATGCACCTTAAATGCACCTTAAATGCTCAGTACTGATCACAAATTTTACATCAACACTGGGTCACAAGATGCACATCTAGTTCAGGCATTATCACAGTTATTCATTTTGAGTAACTGTATGAGTGACAGTCAACATGTAGGAAATGAGCAAGAGGGCATCCTCTAAAAGGACTTTTCTCACAAGGATAAATTTTGTTTTTACGGTTCTTGAAAAAAAAAGCCTCAAAACCCCACAGCGTTCAGACTAGTAGATGTGGGATCTGGACCAGAAGATTTGGGTATAGGCCATTTTCATCAGTCAGAAGCTGCATTTGTATCCCATTGTTTTATGGACTGAAGTGGTCTATAAGGCAATACAATATAAATCTATTACAAAACCATCACTTCTCTCTCCCTGACTTTTCTTGCAGATACTAAAAATGAGCATGAAAGGTATTTTTTAGAGTGATTAAAATTAATGATTTGTGTGAACTTACAAGAGCAGAAACGCTGAGTCCTCCTGCAGATTCTCCAGCAATAGTGACGGATTCTGGATTTCCTCCAAATTTTATGATATTTTCCTGAATCCATCGAAGAGCTGCTACTTGATCCAAAAAACCCCAGTTACCCTGGGCATGCTCATCACCAGTGCTGGGGGAAAAAAAAAAGAAAAAAAAAAAGTTTGTTTAAATGCTTGATGAAAGAAAAAGTGGAGATAAATAAAATCTATGGCAAAATAAATCAGCTGCCAAAGAACCTCTCTACACAACTGAATGAGGAATGGCTCTGGAAGTGTTGAGATAAGTCTAGCTATTGAACAAGAACAGATTCTGAATTTGACTTGAGACTCTTGTGTTGTTCTCTAATGTTGTCTATGTAACTAAAAAATGTATAGTTTTTAATCATTTTTAGAACTTAATTTTGGAAATCACTTAGCGAAAACTAGGATAGAACCACTTACCTAAAATATCCAAGAATACCTAATCTGTACTGAATTGTTACAACTACCACATTGTCAAAGGCTGCTAATGCTGAACCATCATATGACGAAGCTGCTCCAAAAACTAATCCACCGCCATGGATCCATACAAAGACCTGAAAAGGAAAAATATTTTAAAAAAAAAGAAAGAAAAGCATAAACTAACAACAAAGTACATGAGAGGTCCTTGACGACAAACTAAATGTAAAACAAAATAGAATATTTTATGACATTTCACTCACAACTCTTTCAGACTGCATTTCACAAACAGTAGATTTCTCTTGAATATGAGATCTGCAGCCTTATAAAATAGTATTCATTTTATTAAACTTTTGAATTATGCCCACTGACTTTTCAGAGGAAATCAAGCATTTGATTTCCTATAAATCAAGCAAAGTTATTTTAATCTTTGGGAAACTTTTAGAAATTTTATGCTTAACTTGTTCCATGAGGTCACAAAGGCAATCAAGTTTGTCAGAGATTTTATAGTGATTTTGCTTACGGGTAGCTTCTCCTGTTCTTCAGCACCACTGGGTGTATACACATTTAGGTATAAGCAGTCTTCAGACATTTCAAGAGGAACTTTTTCTTTTCTATTAGTAATATAGTCTGAAAAAAATTGTCCTTGTGCTTTATCCTGTAGACACCTGAATAAGTAAAAAATAACAAGCAATAAAAATAACTAAAAATTCGAACTGTCTTCTTCTATAAAGTACAACCCTGTAATCGATCCCTAGTGCATTCCCTGTTTTTCTGTTGGCAACAGAAAAAATACAATTTCTTTTCAGTTTTAATGCATTTTCTTCCTTTTACTGTCAGTCAGACAAGTCATTAATGAGCTCTGTAAAATATAGCCATACAGCAGTGACATGAAGTTGTAACTTAGCATGAATCAACATATTGCAGAAATCTACCTGCAAAGGGGTATGACTATAAGGAAATTCAGTGAAAATACAAATGAATTATTTTGCATCTTATATATATTTTTTTTTTTATTCTACATGTAGGTTTGAGGCTAATGAAGGGCACCAACTGGAGTAAGATGCTTACTGTATAGACTAGAAATGATCCTGTGTTTCGCACGTATCCTATGGAGCATGTGACTCCCTGGACACTTCATTCTTCCAACACTTTATTCCAACATTTCATGGCTCCTTTTTGTTTTTGCTCTGAATTTACAAGGTTCATAAAAATTACTAAGTAATTTTTACTTAGTAAATGTATTGGGGGCTGAATGTCCCCAAAGCACAACATTATCGATGAAGTGCTTGTCCTGTTTATCGCTGAAACCCATTAGACAGCACTTCTTTTTTTCTTTTTTCAAGAGCACCTTAGATTTTTTTTTAAATGCATTCATTGAAAAACAATTGGAAGTAGCATTGAGACAGCACCATAAAATTTCTCATTGTCCCTTTCCATTGACCTGTATATTAGTGCCCTGGAGCAGCATGTAATATAAAATCATCAAAACGATCAGTAGCTTGGTCATTATCTTACATAGGTGGGTAGGAAGTGGCATTTCTGACACCTTCCCATGGCTCCGGCGGCTGCGGTTCAGAAAACCTTAGTGGTCCAACCGGAGGCTTAGCAAAGGGAAGTCCCAAAAAGACATCAACACTCCTCTTGGCTGCATTTACTCTGACTCGATTCCCTTGGATTCTCCCATATTTTGTCACCACTTCTGGTTGCTCTGTGTTTTGACCTATGTGCACAAAATCAGGATTAATTTCGTAAGCATTTATAAGCAATTGACACATTTCCAAGAACTTTAGCTACTTAAATGTACACATTTGGTTTGCTCAAGCAACTCATTTTCATTCATAAAGCTTCAACAAGCACATGAATCAGAAGAACCAACGTTTCACCCTTCATTCTGATTGTTTTTGTATGTAAAACCTCTCACATGTTTAACATCCATTTTATATTAATAGCCACATGCATGGATAACTACATATAGCTCGTAATCCTCTGAACCTAAGTTATTATTCAAAACTTCAGTAGATTGATCTCACTAAGAAAAGGCATTTCTTTCTTAAGGAAAAGATCCTTGAATACACAAAATACATTTGGGAATCTTAATAGTACAGATAAAAAAAAAAAAAAAAAATCCCAATATTCCTGAAAACAGCACAGTATATTTTTTTTTTTTTTTTAACATTTAGGTAAGATCCATTTCAAAATCAGCATGAAAGTTCTCACCACTAAATTAAAAATATGACATGTCGGTCTTTGCCTCAGCAGAGTGGATTTTGGGTCAGAATTTGATTTCACTATTTGTGAAAAAGGCAAGG
Organism: Nothocercus julius; assembly: GCA_013398735.1. NCBI lineage: Eukaryota > Metazoa > Chordata > Aves > Tinamiformes > Tinamidae > Nothocercus > Nothocercus julius. Next base: position 7,056,387 of record VZSV01000008.1, on the reverse strand, counting down.
CAAATGTCTGAAAACAGGTCACTGATAGATTATCTGCTACCCAACTTGATACAGCAATATCAAGTACCCTAGTCCTCTAAAAAGGCTGGAATTCCCTAGAGAGAGCAGGTTGTGCACATGTCCTATCTACTAACACAAGGCAACACTGAAAAAACATTTTTGAAGCTTACCAGTAACTAGAAGAGCTGTGACACCGGCGGTGACAATCAAGGACAGCAGCAGTGTTTTCTTCCCAATTGCCATTTTTCAGGCTAGTCACACATTTACCTCCTCAGTCTGTTGTCTTCTATACTCAGTGAAGTGAAAATGTTATGCAAAGCAAACACAGATTAGGAAAAGCAACAGCCAGGCTGGGAAGCAGCGCTAGCTGTGAGTAGGCAAAACAAGTGTCCAGGATTGCAAGCCACTCCTCCCGGGAAGGGCAAGGCAGCTCCTCTGTGTGCAAGAGCCAGAAACGCTCCTGCCCTGCAGCGCTGCCCCCCAACTCCAGCGCTCACCACCCCCAGCTCCTCCAGCACCTTACATGAACGCAGGCACCCGCTATTTTCTTTCCAATGCTCTGAAGCGAGTCTTCCATAACTTTCTTCGTGCTTTCTTCCCGCTGCTGTAAATCTTTGCCAATTATACTACAGCAATTAAGTTAGCAACTATTTAGTTGCTCCTGCTACTCAGTGAAGAGACTATAGAATAAAACTATTGTTTATAACATTTATTTCATTAATTTCATTATTAATATCTCATATAAACATCACATAACAAAGCCACAGAGAGCAAAATACAGAATGCTAGTCCTGAAAAAAAATGCCTTTACTGAAGTGAAGGATTTTTTGTGTCACAAAAGAAGGTTATTTTATGGCAAAAGTCATATCAGAAAAAGCTTAGCTATTCCTGCAGGGTGGATGCTTCATCTGCCACTAGTCTGATTAGTCCAGGAATGCTTGCTTGTTATCTCATACAAAACAAGAGGTCTGCAATATTCTGAAAAGAAGCTTTCTTATCTTTATAATGTTTGGGAGTTATTTTCAAATATTTGGATGGCAATTACACATGTAAATCCCTCCATAAAGTTGAGAGGATTTACAAACTTCTGTGTGGAGCCACATTTATCACTGGGGTGTGAGATAAAAAAAAGAAGTGATATCTGAAAAGATAGAAAAAGTAGAAAAAAAAAAAACCTGTCTGCCTATGTCACTACTTGGTCATGTTTTTTCTGTGTTTCCCTTTGTAAACCTTGGCCTCTGCCTATGTTTTTGGCAAGACTCAGTGGCTCTTGCCCCAGAAAGTCTCATGTTTTGTAATTCTGTAACATGAAAAGTCTTAGTTGTCAGAAGTGGCACTTCTGTGGATTTTTTAGTGCCTGCACATTAGTTTTCAGCTACGTGTACCTTAAAGATCCACAGTCATGAAATTAGCTGAGCACGTTTTAAGCAAGTAGTAGTCCTGTGTGATATGCATGTACTTGTGTACTCTGAAGAAATTCTTTACTCCTGTCTTTTCCAAATACGTCTGCACAGGAATGACTTGCAGCACATGTAAGTAAGTACAAGCAAGCTTTAAGCTAGACTGCTCATGAAGTCAGTTGGTGGGAGGTAGCTTCATATATATATATATATGTGTGTGTGTATATATATATATATGTTAAGCACATTCTGAATATCTTTATTTACTCTGCTTATGTGCTTAGAGGACTTTTGCTCTCTGTTTCTGAATGGATAGTCAATGCCTGGTATACACTGGCAAGTGGAAAAATATGATAAATTCCAATAATTTGGAAATTTATCCAAAGAAAACAGTGTGGACTTTAGTTTGTTTGCAGAATTCTTACTGGTGTGTCTGAGAGATACCAGCCTGAGACTTTTTTTTTTCTCCTGGTACTGTTTCTGAAGAATTGAATTCTTTAATGTATCTTCATCTACGCGACAAAGTTTCCTGTAAGGAAAGAAGAGGAAAATGACCTGTTCTTGGTCATCCAAGTACTCATCAGCTGAGAAGGCTGTTGGAATAATTCTGGTAAGTGGCTCTCTGCAGTGCTAGTAATGAAAGACCATGATCCAGTGCAAACAGAGAACCTGGGACAGATTGGAGAGGCCTAGTAAGCAACATGGAAAAAATATGAAGTGTGGAATTCATGTTACTAGAGTGTTGTAAAATTAAAGAGGAAAAAAGAACATGCGGGTAGTAGTTCCCCCTTTTCTAACGGTTGAGAGAAGTCCTAATTCCAGCACTACTCTTACAGACTAAGCATCTGATCAGTCAGAAACACATCGAGCCCTGACAAATTCGGAAGTAAAACTGACTTATGAAACAGAAAAATCTTTTGTTTTCAGTAAATTTCGCGAAGTGTATTTCTGTAAGTGAACTGGAGCAGAGCTTTTGTACCATCATTGATACACTTGAATAACCATCGATATACTTAAACACCTGACATCAGAAAGACAGTTTTACTTGCAAAACAGGTCTTTATTGATTTCATTATATTAAAACAATGCTGCTGCTGCTATATTCTGTCTTCAGTCATGGGAAAGACATATAAAACCCGAGCAGGAGAGAAATCTGGTAACTATGTTTAATAAATGACAGTTCTAATGTGGACATGAACCCAGGATCACAAAATGGAAACAGCTCAGTTGAAATCATTACGGTGAATATCTGTAAATGTGATCATGGGAAAGCAACAGGAAGAGAAACATCATTTTAACCTCAAAAATATTCTAAGTAATTAATTTTGCTATCATAACAGTATGCCTATTGTGCATATGTTCAGTCTGTAAACTATAACTCCAAATTAACCTTTCTGTTTTCCTTTTTTTCACTATTTTTCTTTTCAAATATCACCTTTCTCCAGAAGTCCACCTTCTTTTCTTTCAGTTTACTGGCTTTCTTTTGTTTTAGATTTATTTCTAAGTATTCTTCATTTAGGTTGTAAGATGGCCACTCAACCAAACCTTCTCCATTTGGGTTTCTGAAAACACGAAGAAAGAAAGTGCGAAAGCCCTTTTCAGTCTGCAGGGGAAGTTAAGAGTGATTCAACAAAACAGCCATCTCATTATGGAGACAGCACAAGTCTGCTAAAATACTTGTGTGTGTGTCATGAGTCTCATGATTCTCACCCATTTCGAGCAAAGTTAGCCCAGTACTTCATCAGAGTTCTACTAAGGTTCTTTTCTTCCTCTGTAACTTCATCTGAAAGACAAAATATAAAATTGTTATCACTGCTGGTGGCAGAAATCAATCATTTCTGCTATAGAAGTATCATGTCAGTCTGTAAATGCATTAATCTTCACACAACTTATTTCAGCTGAAATATTTTTGTTTTAACCAATAAGTTAGTAGCAGTTAGAGTGTATTACCTTATTATTTTTACATACACATCAATACATCAAGAAAATATTTGCTATTCTAATGTTTTCAAATTCTAGGAAAAAAAAAAAAAAAAGCATTCATAGTACTTTCTAGTGTACAGTAAAAATAAAACACTGATTAATGAATGACTACCAGATAGTTGGACTGCTTCAAAGTTCACGGTAGTAAAAGGAAATCATTTCATTTATTCCGTCTTTGAAACAGGATGTTAAATACTTACTTAAAGTAAGTAAAATTTCTTTGTTTCTTCACCAAAATCAGAACTGTGCCAAATTTGTTTCTTGGGAAAGAAAATACTCTGAGTATTTTCACTGAAGGTACTTAAGGCAAAAGCACTGCATTCATAATATTACCAAGGTTGCAGCTTCTTTTATCTAACTGTTCAATGTCTTGCACCTTCACTAGGACTGTAGCAAGGTGGGGTTCTGCCTGAAGGAAACAAATGCCACAGTTCCAAAATCCTAATCTAATAACCAAACTGCCAAGGCAAAGGCAGTTTTCCTTAATCCTTGTTGGACGAGTTCCATTTTGAATAAAATGCTTAAATATTAAGTGAGCCATGGGAGAAAACAGTCTTTAATGTAACTACTAGATCATCAAGCAGAAGATGAAACATTGGAATTCCATCCTTTTTTTTTTTCTCTGATTAACACAACCTATAACACTATCAGCAAAGTGACAGGGTCCCCCATTCTCTGGAGTGAGATGCTCAGTGGTATTTTTCATGAAAAGGACAACGTATTAGCTTAAATTCCTCAGGTAAAGAAGAAAGCCTAGATTTTCTGCTTCCTGAGAACTCTGCTAATTCCTGCCAGTTTAACTGATCTTTCCCTCAATTTATTTTTCAGACAAAGCTAATTAGGAAATTCATGAACAGTGTTTAAATTATGGAAGTGATGTTTTCTAGCAAATTTAATATTGGAAAAAAAAATGTTTAAAATATGGGAAACTTACTGTGCTTCAGAAACAGCAAACTACACTGTAAAGGATAGCAAACACAGTAAATTAATGTTAAGTAAATATAGACAGAAGAAAGGGTTATACTTTGGTCTCACTTCTAACATATGCACTTTGGGTTCATTAAAATGAAGCTAGTATTGGTATTATTAAAGTAATTGATAAATAAACATTAAAAATTCCATTCCTTACCCCGCAGGTGGATGTCACCTGCCAGATAAGGTCCTCCAAAGACAAAGTTAACTTCATCTCCATGATCAGCTTTCACATAATCTGGTTTATTATCCCAGTATAAAGTAGGCCGATGTTGATATTCAAAGAAGTAGGTTGGAGCTCCAGACTCTGGAAGATAAAACATTTGCAGAGGTAGAGATGTATTTATTATGTCCAGTATAATATATATATATATATAGAGAGAGAGAGAGAGAGAACGTGCGCATAATAAATATTACTCTAAATGTGCCCCAAGTTTTATAGCTGACACTGCACATTAATTATGTAACAGCATAGTCAAATATATTTTTTATTTTTAATTTGAAATTAAGAACTCACAGTACTAACAAAAATCATGAAAGATTCCCCCCAAGAAGTCTTTACAGAAAACAAAATAAATTCCAATTATCTTCCAATTCTGGGTGTTTTGGCATGGTTGGTCTACACTTAAATATGAGACGATCTCCAGAATGCAGAGCTGCTGACCTCACAAGTATTGGTGGGTCAAAGCACAAATTCCAGATTAATGTTTTAATTTTTAAGTCTTTATATTTCATTTGGGAAACATTTATCTACACTGTTGTGCTGCACTCTTGATACAGTCCGATTGTCAGCACAAGTACAAGATACTCATACAACGGTAAAGGAGGACACACGCTTGCCTGAGCCAGTTCTGAAAGTCACTTTTCAGTTTAAGTCCCACCTGGAATCTCAAGAAGGGCTGCCTAGACATGGCAGGATTTTTTGTCTAAACCATTTGATCCAGCATGTAGTACAAGGTTAGAAGGTTCTATTTTGAGATTTTTTTCTAAAAAGCTGGTGTTCATTAGCTCACCCCTGTGATAATTCAGTGTTTTAATGGATGGTATAACAATTGCTACATCTCCCAGCAAGTCCAAAAATCGGTCCCGTAGTTCCACAGCATCATCTGTGTCTCCTAGATACTCATGCATTATCACAGGCAGAAGCTCTGGTGATACACCCTATGAGAAAAAGTATAAATTTGTAATATCAAAATCTTGGTCCAGAGGTCTAGAAAGAAAAGATTATTTCCCAAAATCTAGACCTCGCTCAATCAAATTTCTGTGCAACTCCATATACGCACTGTAGTCCTGTCAACTTTGATGGGACTGTCCCCAAAGTATATTATGACTTTAGGACACAGTAGCACATAGTACCACTCAAGCAGGAAATCAGAGGATATCAAAATTTACAAGTTTGGTATACCCTTCAAAAAGGGATTTCACATCTAAAATGAAATTATATAAACAGTTCTTACTATCATTGGACACAGAATCTCTAAAGTTGATGCGATTGACTTTTTATTTCCCACTTCCTTCAAACCTGGCATTGTTGATGTCTGCACAGAAAACAAGAATGTTATCAGGCTCATGCAACTTCTTCAGTATTTTTAACACTGGAACTACTTTATTTCGACTTCCTTCTTACTACTAGTATTTATTTGTATCAGGTCCTATGCAGAAATGTAGTACAATGCAGCAACTCTACTGAAGAACCTGTTTACTGCAGTGAATGTTTACTCAGTGAAGGTTTTCTTCAGAAAACACTCATGCCTAGTGATCTATCCTTAAAACATTTTTAAGAAACTAGAAGACTACAAAGCAGTAGGGCAGAACTGAAGTGGAAAGCTTCAGTAAAAGACTTATTTTCCTTTTCATAGCAAAATCCATGGAATTCCACTGGGAAAGGGAAAACCCATGCACTTCGTGGTATGTGCACATTTTCTACATAATCTGTTGCCACCTGAGATCTTCAAATAATAGCTCTTTTTTGCAAGACAAAACGGAACATGAGGAAATGATAGAAGCAACAGTTACCAAAATTCATAATAATGTAGGTAAGTGGCAAGCTACCTAAATGATCAATGCAGCATTTCTAAGTGTAAGTGTAATGCAAGTAAAGTTTACCTTGTATACATTTCCACCACTGCAAAGCCTTTTGGTCATTCTTAAAAGATGTCCTACCAGCAAATACCTCACTTACTTTTCTCAGAGATGCCCAAATCAGTTAATGTACACATTCAAAAGAGTGAAGAATAGCCATTAAATTACAGATCGAATATTCCAGCCAAATTCATTATTGGTGACTCCTATCATAAATGGGACTGCATTAAATTCTTTTCCAAACACTATCTCTTCAGGTGACTTATGAAGAAATACTCCATCCAAAACTAAGGGTAGAAAATGGATTTCCTGAAAGATGAAAAAAAGTTAAATGCTTAATAGTATTTTTCATTCAAATCATATGAAAGAATATCTATGCCTNGAAATCAGGGTATATAAAAATCTATAACTACTCTACTAGCTTTGCACAACCCTATGGTTTAGGCATGTTATGGAGTAATTTAATGGGTTCCTGACTCTGCACTGCTTCTAATTGATACTAAAGCATATGTATGCCTGAGTCTTGCTCAAAACTTTGCACACACTGTGACACTTTGCTGAAAATTCTGAAGGGAAATCTTGTGCAATTATTTGAATATTTAGCACGCAATTTGTCAAAAACAAAAGAAAACAAAAACACCACCACCAACAAAAAAACAGCTTTGGAACAAGTCAACTAGGAACTCTGGTTAGATGCTGACCTGAAGTTTTGCAATAATGTCATTAAGTCTGTAATTAAAGTTTTACCTACCGTACTTTTAAAGACTATGTCCTTTGCTTCCTGGTTTCTTAAGCAATTTATTACTGAGAGTGAAGAGTTTGCCTCACACTTAAATGTATTTGCAATTTTCTGAAAATTATTAACAAATATATGAACTGTCAGTTATGAGATATTCTTTAAGAAAATTATATACAGAAAATTATTATATGCAGTATTATTAAGAGTTTTCTATAAGGGATGATTTAGATTAATTTGATAGGTCTTCAGGTATTTTATTTTAATATAAATACGATTGTTAGATCATTAAGTCAAACCATCCTTGTGCACTTCTCTTTCTTGCTATACTGCCATTCATTTTCTGTAACAAATCTTACCATAGAAGTAATACAAAGTTGTAAAATAAATCAAGTAAGGCAAAAATCTCACAGAATCCACTTATGCAAGATTCACATTATTAGATTGCTGTTTCAGGAAGAGAAAAGAAAATGTACTTTTAGAGAGGAATTTAATTTCAAAGCTTGTCTTTCAAAAGAAGTTAATTTCAGGTAAAGACCCTCCATAAAAACTGAAATCCTCTTCTGGATTCTAGTTAAACATTCATAGTAAATTCAAAAATACATTCCATAGTTACTGCATAAGTAACAATGTGCACAGAAACGGACATATGGCTAGATAGGCACGCTCATATTTGAAAAATAATCAAATCCTCCCACATGATACAATTACACAACCGAACAACCTATTCCTAACAGTGAAAGAACATGATAAGACTGTAAGTAAATAGAGTAGTTCAAAGAAACAGTGCTTATCAATACATCCGTACATACATCTCGAGAATTCTTATTAGCTTTATTGCCTAATATGCAAGAAGATTTTCCTCTTTTTTATTTTAACCAAAATATCAGATAAAAGAAATGTCTTTTTTTTTGTATTATAAAGACTTTAAAATGCAAAAATGAACCCACCTTAAGGTCTGCTGAAAGATGTAAATCTTTATCAGAGGAAAATATAATTCCACTCTCTGATATTGCCTTATGAAAGAGACCCTTGGACAAAGGAGATAAAACCTGCCAAAAAGGGAAGAACAAAACAGACTTATTGCACGTTAAAGTCCTTATGTTATAACTTTATACCCAACTAGACTGCTGGAATCAGTGTGGAAACACACATTTTCATGTGCTTACAGGAGAAGTGTATAGACTTGGCACAACATGTCTTAAAAATTAGATTAAATGCTAAACATTGCGCTGAGTTGTTTTTTAAGATTTTTAGGACTTCACTTTTTAGTATACTTATTCTATGCTTACATGTGCAGAAACACAGCAAGATCCTGCTGATACACCAAAGAGTGTGACAGATCCTGGATCTCCACCAAAATGATGAATGTTTTCTTGGATGCACCGAAGAGCTGCTACTTGATCCAAAAATGCCCAGTTCCCACGAGCATGTTCATCACCACTACTGAAAATGAAGCAATATAAGTCAAATTTTCAGTAAGACCATTAGTTCCTCTAACACCATGATAATATAAACCCACCACCTATGACATACTCAGCCAAAGAAAGATCTGTATAACCTGCCACCCTAAAGCCTTTCCTAGTCAGATCAATGTTTGTTCATCCACACAGAGATGGATTGCTAGCCTTATATTGTATGAATTTCTGCTTTACACACCAGTGATCGAAGGAAATGGCAAGAAGGGGGTATGCACACCCTGCATAGAATGAAACAAGCCCAATGATTTTAATAGCAGGTTTTAATGAAATGACAATGCAAATAATCAAATTTCAGGACCTGACTCAATGTTCTCATGTCCCTGTATCAGGGAACTATACAGATTTAAATCACTATACCACGAGGAAGCTGGTGTTAAAGTTCAGTTGATTTAAAAAAGAAAACCATCCATCTTTTAAGCAAGTCATGAACTACTTAGTAAGAAGTGAAACAGGTCACCTTACCTGAAGAATCCAAGAAGTCCAAGTCTGTACTGAATTACTACTACCACAACATTCTCATAGGCTGCAAGTGCAGAACCATCATACCTAGAAGCCCCACCAAATATAAAATTGCCACCATGGATCCATACCATTACCTTGAAGACAAAAAAGTGAGATTCACTTTTATACATATATCTCTTTGCAGATTTCATCTGAAAATGACAGACAATCACAGAGAATTAGGAACTCCAAATCACTGAAATTCTTGGGAGCTGAAATTTAAGCCAGTGGACTTTGAATTTCACATAACAATATTGGTTTTGCTAATGCAGCATCATATTTTTCAAAGTGATCTACTGATTTAGGAGCCTGAAGGAATTTTGTGCCACTCTGAAGTTTGTACAATAGATTTCCTTACAGGTAACTTGTCCTTCTTGTCTGAACCAGCCGGGCTGTACACATTCAGATACAAACAATCTTCAGAAGTTTGGAATGGAGGATGTTTTTCTTTAAAGTTTTTTTCAACTTTTTTTAGTATGGTCAGATCTTGAGGACATCTTCACAAATGAAATGAAACACAAGTATTAGTAACACAGCTGCAGTGTTATGTTGCAACAACAGTGCAACAACAATGCTGCAGTGACAGCAACAGATAGAGCTGAAAAAACCCCCACCTTCATTCCATAGAGGTACTCCCAAGCAGTTGCCACTGAGTTGTTTATATATAATTACAAGAGGCAACTGTAAAAGCACAGCTTTGTATTTTTGTGTTTAAAGATGACTTATTTCAACACAGTATAATGAGAAAACTTGATTTCCAAAGAAAGAAATTTCCAAGGAACTCCTTGTATTTCCTAATCACACAGTTCTTACAGAATATTTCCATATGGTTAGTGCACTCACTACCAGTCATCCAAGCTCCTCACTGAAAATCAACCTTGCAAACACTGATAAATATGACAAATGAACAAACACAAACAAGTCCTATACACAAGTGAATCAATTAGCTCTCACAGTGGTGGGTAGGAAGTTGCATCTCTCAGATCATTCCAGGCTTCAGGTGGTTCGGGTGGAGAAAACCTCAAGGATCCAACAGGTGCTTTTGCAAAAGGAATTCCAAGGAAAACATTTACAAGTCTGTCTATCCCCTTCACATTTGCTTGCCTTCCTCTGAGCCGTCCTAGTGTAATTGTCACTTCTGGCTCAGCACCATTTTGTCCTAAGCAAAAGATAAGTCAAAAGAATAAATGTGCTTCTCCGTAACTATCAGAGAGTATTCTACAGCAATGCAATTTTTGCTGACTTTTATTTAGAAGATTTTATTTTAGATGATCAGAAATTGTCAAAATCATTAACATTTTCTAAATTTATCATCCAGCAAGATATTAAAGTTGAATTATTTAGGTAATTCATAAATGTTTTGATTTTTACCCTTTAAGAAACAAAACCTTTCATTAGTTTCCCAGTAGGTTTATCTTCAGGAATGGTTTCAACCCACAAAACCAATCATTTTTACATCAGACATATTAGGATACATCTAGGGAACATAATTTTACATCAAGCTTCTACAGATACAGATATCTGATATGGCAATACAATTGTAAGAGATGTACTCCCTTTGGAAACCATTACCCTGCAACTTCTTAGAACAGTTACTTCCTCATCATTAACAAGAGTTTTTGTATCTCACCTTCTGTTCCACAAATGCTGAACGCTACACTACAGATCAGGGTGCAAAGCAAAGGATGATGGCTTTCAGAAGCCATTTTTTCCGCAGTTTGGGTATTTTCTGTTTTCATGCGGAAGAGGTACAAAGGTCCCTCCCTGCTCGTGGGACTCTGGGTAAGGAATGTAGTTAAAATCCCCTTTCAACACACACTACATTATGCACTTCCAGAGCTGCACTTGATACAGAGCGTAACCACAACCCCTCGATGGAAGGCACCTAATCTTTACCTTTCACTGGGAATGGATGAGCGAAAAATGAATAGCACCACCTGAGAACAGCAACAAAGGATCCAACTGCAGTTGCTTTTAATCCTACGAGCAAATAAAACACTGAAGCCCTGTAGAGCTATTGGTGCGTAAGTTCCTGTAAAATGAACCACCACTGGACATCACTGCAAAACTAAAAAGTAACAATAAGAAAAATCAGAATGGTTCGTTCTCGCAAAAAGTCAAAAGAGGCCTGTACCATCAAGCATTCCCCCGCGCTTATCAGTGAGCAACTGCAGTACCATATGCAATAGCAATTATATAGACTGTAATTTATAGTAATTTAAATTAATTTATCATCTGCAAGAGGGCAAATGAACACAATAGGAAACAGATAGTTTGCCTGTCTTGTTTGAATCAGCAGGAGTGCAAACATCTCATTAATGTTCAACAGCTGCTAAAACAGGGCTTTGAATTTTTAAAAATCTTCTCAGTGTTTATCGCCAATCCATGCTTTGTATACACCTTAGTGATACAATGAAAAAGTCAATATCAAAAAATATTACATTGAAATATTAATTTTACCCAGTGATTTTGCAGAACCACATTTCTAAAGCTTAGCCAACTTCTGCAGTGCTCTAAGAACAGCTGTTTTAGCTCCCTGTTGCTTCATAATACTGAGCTACTTTGAAATTAAAAAATCTGTTACTGAAGAACTTTTTTTTTGAAAAATGTCTGTTTAGCTATATGCACCAACAATGCAATTATAGGAGTTGCCCTTACACCACTATACTCAAGCCTTTATTCATCACCTAGCTTATAGACATCAAAGACTATTTAAACACTCATAGGAAATTAGATCAACTAATCTTTAATCTGCACAAATACCTCTTTTAGACTCATAAATGATATCTAAACTACTGAGCTATTTCTAAGAAAATATCAGATGAAGGTCCTGTTAAGCAAGAGGTTCTGATCACCTTGTACTTAAAGTGCTATCTAATGTTACAGAGGGAAACACTGTTTTTCTTAACAGCATCTTTTAACCTCTCATTGCTCCCGAGGGGCCACGAACTGGTCAAAAATTTCACCTGATCCCTCTCTCCTTAAGCCACCAAACTACTTGACGTGACTTCCAAGGCAAGTGCAGAGCCCATCCTTTAGGTATCTCCTTTCACTCACTGCGGAGCTACAGACTGCTTCCCAAACCACGAAGCCAACTCACAATCACCTGCCTTTTATCCCATTCCTTAGGGATGCCTTAGGTGCTTGAAACACTGGCTGTGGCCGTAAGACTGATGCCCGAAAGCAGCGAATTCACGACAGCTCATTACTGAACGTATTATTTGTCGTACGTTCCGCAGAAAGCCTCGGCACCACTCAGTCAGTCAGTCAGTCAGTGTGAGCACCCGCACAAACGCGCCCAGAGGCCCGCGCGGGCCGCGCTCTCCGTGAGGAGAAACGAGCGCAGGCCGAGCGCGCATGAGCGCCTGGTGCGACGGCCAAGCGCCTCCGGGCTCCTTCCGCCGCCGCGCCGGAAGTGCCGGCCCTTGAGCGGCCGCGCTGGGGCCATGGTGGGTGCGGGGACCATGGTGGGCCCGGGATCGGCGCCGCTCGAGAACGCCAACCCGCTCATCTACCGGCGCTCCGGCGAGCGGCCCGTGACGGCGCGGGAGGAGGACGACGAGCTGCCCGACTCCATCGACGACCGCGAGATCTTTGATATCCTGCCGGGGCGGCGGGGCCGGGGGTGGTGGCGGGTGGCGGCGGCGGGGCCTGGCAGCGCAGCGCGTTTCCTCAGCCTCGCACATCTCATCCGCTCCATCAACGACCCCGAGCACCCGCTGACGCTGGAGGAGCTCAACGTGGTGGAGCAGGTCCGCGTGCAGGCGAGTGGCCGGCCCGGGAAGGGGGGCCGGAGGCTCGGCCTGCACCTGCGTGCGAGCGGAGGGCTCCTTGTCCCCAGGTGAGCGACGCCGAGAGCACCGTGGCCGTGGCCTTCACCCCCACCATCCCGCACTGCAGCATGGCCACCCTCATTGGCCTCTCCATAAAGGTGAAGCTGATACGGTCTCTCCCAGAGAGGTTTAAGGTGGGTAACGACATCATCAAAAAGAAGTGGAGGGGCCTTAAAATATTGAGTGAAAAGCTTGAACTTGCACAGTGTTTTTGACTTGCCCTCTCTTTCTTCTTTTGCTCCCCTTAAGGTGGATGTTCACATAACACCAGGAACACATGTCTCTGAGCATGCAGGTAAGCTCTTTGGTGCTCTCTTGTGTGGCTTTCTGTACGTTTTTAATCTTGCAGACTAGAGATGAGAGAGACTCCTGAATCTGCATGAGCAGCTGTGTAGTACCGGGGACTTGACACACACCAGCCCCTTCCAGCAGATGTTACAGAACTGAAATGGGTAGTCCTTATCTGAAACATTTCCTCAGACAGCCTGTGCTCTCAAAAAGTCCCTGGTTTGCCCAGGTTATGGAGGGCTCAGAAAATGAGGAGAAGCTGGGGATAAATTTCTTGTCTTTTTGCAACTCTATGTGCATAGGTCACTGCTGCTGAACTATAAATAGCCTCTTTGTCTGACTTGTGATATAATACAGTAGCTTTGACTTTAGATTACAATTCTGTGGTTTAGTCAGCCTCTGCAGTGTTACTAGTCTACCTGGGTACCATAGCAACAGTCTGATTATCAGTCTCAATATAAAATGTTTTTAAAAAGGCATTGCATACCAATATTTTGACCAGTTCTTTGTGACTTTTTTTTTTTCCTGAACAGTTAATAAACAGCTTGCTGATAAAGAACGTGTAGCAGCTGCTCTGGAAAACTCTCACTTGCTGGAAGTAGTGAATCAGTGCTTGTCTGCTCGGTCATAATTACTCGCTGAGGAAACCTTTGGTATTATATTTTAAGCTAATTTTGTATATAAGTGGTGATGCAAGTGTTTCACTATCTGTGTATCTATAAACAAAACAAAATTACTTGTATTTTCTTAAAGAAATGTTTCATTACTTCTACAAAAATTAATATGTGGGAAATTACATTGCAGGTAACTACATAAATATTATAAAAATTGACCTTTACCTTTATTAGCTATAGCCCAGTGAGATTTTTTTTGAACTAGAAAATAGTCACATTACTGGGTGTTAAAATATGACACAGAAGTTCAAGTACATTTCTACCACAGAAAACTGTTGGATGGGAGAGATTTTTAATCCTGGACCACACGAGGAGGGGACTTTTAAATAAATAGACCAAGTGTTTTGGTGCCTGGCCTTCACACATGCAGTGTTGTGTGTCAGGTATCAAATACCTTCACCCTCATCAGGTAGCTGGAGAGCGAGTATCTCATACACTTCTTTCCCCACCCCCTAAAAAAAAGTAGACTGTGCTGATCCTATCTCTGATACTCTATGTTTCAGTACTAGTTTCTCTTGAAGAATCGTGGAGGATCTTTTAAAATGGTGAGCCTTATTAACATAGACTATGTAAATCACAGCATGACACATCTGCCGAGTTGATTTAAAAAAAAAAGTGAGGAAGTGGTAACCGGGTAGGATAGCTCAAATCACAGAGCAAACTAGGACAGAAATAAGGCCTAATTTCCTTCCAGTTTGAGGAGTGAGGTACCTAGTTTGCACAGGGCTTGTGCAGAATGCCATCTCTGCAGCAGCCTTCATCTGCTCATTTAGTTTAGCATCCTTGGAATGATCTGTTCTTGCTTGGATGCATGAATATGAAATTGTAAATAAAGACAATATTTGTATAATACTAACACTGGAAAAGGAGCAGAAAGTGCCTTCTGTTAGCACTACCTTCCCCTCTCTGCCTCTCTTGTTGAATCATTAACAGGTCTGATGTTGCCAGCTATTGCACCACAAATGAAAGCCAAATGAACCATGGCAGTGCGTGCAGGCATCTCATGGGTGACAAGCTTTGTTGGATTTTTTTTGTTTGTTTTTCCTTTTTTTTTCTTTTTTAATAGAAAGTGAATGGTGCCTTCCAAGCTTTACGGGAAAATTGGAGTGGAATAGGTGTGTGGGGAAAACAGAAGGATGAGAAAGCTGTCAACAGATTGCTTCAAACTGCAGTCCAAATGGAAAGGGAATCTGGAAATTATGTTTAATTGGATCAATACTGTTCAGCTTTTGCTGTTATATGATAAGAGATTAAATAACTTATTGGGATGTTGGCATTTGCCTTGCCAGCATGATAACACTGTTGTAAATTATAACACTGAAGGGGCACACTGTACATAATAACCCTAGGGGGTGGTTTTTTTTTTTAATCACTCACCTTTTCAAAGAAGCAGAAACATGTGTTTTCATTGTTTAGATTCCATAGCTGTCAGATGAAGAGAAAATCTTCAGTCCCTGATGTATAATGATCATTATCTGGCTCCTGCAGAGTGGGAAGAAAATAGAAAAAAAATTGCTACACATACTTGTTTTCAAACATTTCCACCCCCCCAATTTCATCTCTGGAATGCATTGTAATAGAACACCTCAGAAAATACAACCCTTTACAGCAGCTGCACTGAGTACCAGCAGCCTGGTTCAGGCCAGACGTGCCAGCAGCAGCCACGTGTTTGCAGAGCGTGAGCTCCGGGCCTGCCTGCACAGCGCTCACTGCTCCGAACCTGCGAACGCAGCAGCACAAGCTCCCCGGGCCCTGTTGTGCTCCAGAGCAACCTGCCGCGCGCCCAGGATGCAGACCCACACAGTGGGGCCCGCGCATCTTGGGCCCTCCCCCTCAGCGCATACTTGTCTGCCCCTGCCCCCCAGGAAGGAATTTCTCTCTATCTGCTCTCCTTCTGTCATCGCTTTCTAGTACCATCAACCTGCAACTTTTGAAGTCAGTTCATCCCCCAATTTTATTACAAGTGGATAGAAAACAGCTTGGGGACAACTTCTTTTTCAGAGGTGCAAGTAAAACACTGTCCATGGAAGATGTCACAGAAATAACTTTACACTTTAAGGGGAAATATTTCTTGTGTTCCTTGTGTGAAGTGATGTGTACCACACAGTGGGAACTGTTTAAGGAAAAAAAAAAAAAAAAGTTATTTCAGTCTTGTGGCCATGCTCAAGATTGATGTGTTTACATTGATAAAGTACTTTGATAAAGATCTCCCTCTTAAGTTTTGATTTATGAGCTACATGTTTTGGAATGCTTTTTATGACTGCTAAAAACATCTCTCTTGAGCGTGTCAAGCAGATAACTATGCCACTTCCCTGTCAAAATGCACTCTTTGGCATTAATATAGACTGTGAACAAATGGCAGACTGAAATTTTTATGTAACTGAAAGGGAAGTTTTATAGCAAAATCTTTCAAATGTTACTATGGAAAGATAAGTATCATTTTAGAGAATAATCCCAGGAGGAACTGAGGCGGTTATCTATGTGTTTGAATTTGCTGGTGTGCCTCACCACCTGCCAACATCTAATAGTAAGCACAAACTGCCTGTTTTCCACAAAATGCTAAAAATGCATAAAATGTTCACAAAACATAAATGTAGCAAAGAGCTCTAAGTCTACTCAGTGTACTTCAGTAGTTGCACAACACATGCTACCTACTTCTGTTATCGTTAAATATTTCTTACTACCTGTTCATGTGCTTCCTTTCCCGTGCCTTACCTATAAAGAATATTTACAGCCTACAGCAGCCCCAGAGCAGCAGTGCTGCACTGAGGATTCCTGGTTGTCTGCATGGATTGAAATCCTGCTGTCCAGATTCATTCCACACATTTACCAGCATCAATCTGTCAGTTGTGGGCACAAGAAGAGAAAGAAGGAAAGGGCAGGAGCCGACACCTCTGTCTAAGCCTTGCCTCTGGGAGGCTTCCAGCCTCCTGCTGCAGCAGGGAGGACCCGGGAGCTTTTACTGCCACTTGCTGGAAGCACCACCCTGCCAAGCACAGGGAACACAGAGCCTCCCATTACCATATGCCAGACGTCTCCACACCTCGGGTTTCCACCTTCGGTGCAGGCAGGGCCGCGCTGAGCGCTCGGCACGCTGCGAACGCCGGGGTGCTGCTCGAGCTGCGCAGAGCAAGCCAAGAGATGCCCTGGGCCCCTCTCCCTTTGGCACCCCAGCCACGAGGGCCTCGCACGGTGGCAGCAAAGCCCTCGCGGCCCCGCTGCAGGTACCCCACATCTCCCCTCCCAGGCAGCAGCAGGGGGCACAGAGCTCCAGGAGGACAGGCATCACTTTTCCCTGTCTACCCGGTTAGTCCCATCTGGGCTCCCAACGGGTGGGTCACACAGGGTTGGGGCCAAGACAGTCTCAGCAGATTGCCAGGAGCACAGGCTTGCTTAACCCCTGCTCCCCGGCCGCGCCAGGGGGCTGCACCTTTGCTGATGGAAGAGCTGGCACCCGCTCCAGCCAAGAATTATGAAGGTTTGTAAGCAGCAAACCTTGCCCCCACCTCAGGTGACAAATCTTGCATGTTGTCTGAACTGCATGCAGAGAAACCCAGTAAATGACAACAGATTCCAAAATTTACTCCAACAGTTTAAACAGAGCAGTGCTTGTTTTATTAACAAAAATTGGAACAAACAAACAACAAACAAAAAAACAGTTCTTAAAGCACTGCAGCTTTTTTTTTTTTTTAATACATTTCCTCTAGATGGAAAACAATGATTAGGAACAAGTTACATATAAATTATTTCTCTTCAAATTTGTACTGACTATTTTCAATATGAGTTTTTAGACACTGTTTCTGCAAGATGGAAGTAGATCATAGAAAGTACCAGGTAAATTCTATTTTATAAACAATTCTTACTAATGACAAATATTGACTAGGAGTTGGAAATAGGATTTGGTGATTAAACAATTCCTGCCCTCCCCTTCCCTGTCATAATACCTATCAGCTAGTGCACCATGGCACTTACAGCATATTCTACTAAACTTTAAAAGTGCAGTAACTTTGTTATGACTGTCATCAGAGCCTGACAAAGCACTGGGGAAGGCAGGCATGCCCTCCTCTGGCATCTCGCTGCACACCAGCCTGCAACAGGCTGCTCAAACAGACCATGTGTTTTTGTCCTGTGCACCTCACCGGGCAATCCTGTTCACAACCAGGAGCGACTAGATGAGGCAACGTGCTCTGCCTCGTGGCTCAGTCCAGCTGGAAACGAGGGAAAGGATCCTGCTGAGCGGCTCCAGCACACACAAATAAAATAACACGCCAAAGAAGGAGAATACACAGAGGAAAGCCGCCAGGCTGCTGAGGCGATCCCTGCCTGTTAGCTACACCCGGGTGCGTGGCACGGAAGGCCCCAGAGCTGCAGCGCAGGCTCCCGGGCAGAGCGCTGCTCCAAGGGCCACCTCGCCTCACAGGGCTCCTGTCGCCGCTGACCACCTGCCCCGGCCACGCAGCCCCCCGGGCCGCACTCAGCCTGGGAAGCAAAATGTTGTACAGATATTGCACACGTAGCTTGTCAAAGAAAACACGGGAGGAACGGGAGACAGGAAACACCCGCCTGCAATTCCACTGCAGACTCTCCTGCTGCTGGGGCTGCTGGCTTACCCCGGTAGATGGTGCTGCTATTTCACACCGTCGGCAGCCAAGGGCCGAGGTCTCAGCGAGCGCAAACCCAACAGCAAGAGCCGGGCAAGGGTCTTTGCCCAGGGGCTGGGGCCGGCACCCCCAGCCGCTGCCCTACGCGCAGCCACGGCCGCGCACAGCCTCAAGTAAAGCCTGGCTTTGAGCAGTGACACAGTCTAACCGAACTGAGATTTGCTTTATTTCAGCTGACTTGGTAACTGCTGAAGCATTCCATTTTAATTAGAGTGATGCTCAGTGAAATCTGTCATAAAATCTTCTGTGGTTTCTAGCCTGTGTGAAGTGACTTACCAATATGTAAAAAATAGAGAAATTAATAATGCATTGTTAATGGTACTTATTTTTTTCTTTCGCAGACAATCAAGGGAAGCCTATATATCCATATGGCTTGATGATGACAGGATGACAGACTCATTTCTCCAATGAGCAGTTTTCTTCTTATAAGGAAAAAAGCTCAGCAACCAAATGAGATCATATAGGAAAACCCTCCCTCCTGAAAAATACTATATTCTTGTTTGTTGCCTAGCAACGGGCAGCTGTTACCTTAGAAGGCTGCAGATCCATCTGAATGTTCCTGGTGGTGCTGATGTGTCTATGCAAATATATAACCCTTTCTTTGGTAGGGCTTATGAAAAATGAATCCTTATGAAAGGATTATGAAAAAAAAGTGTGAATGAAAAGAAAGCACCTTTGCAGAAGAGAAGTTCAGTGTGCTCATCAGCCAGGGTATGTGTGCAGGCACTGAAATCACTGGCTCGATGTTTTTGACGTGAGTGATGCCAGGGAAGCGTTTGCCTGCTCAATGTTAATTACTGCTGTGAGCAAGTGTTGAGAAGGGAAAAGCCCATCAAGGGCTGATTCTGATCTCATCTCCAATACTAATCCAATAAAAATGCCATGAAAGGCAATAGTGTTGCTAAATTTCTTTACTGACAGAAAAATGGAATGATCACTGAATCTCTCTTAAATTACAAGCAACCTTTAGTAATTTAGAAAATTAAGAAAGACTAAAGTACCTAAACCCCCAATATCTGCACCATAAAATGCCTTTTGAAGGAACCTCTGATAGGGACCTCTGCCCTGAAGCACAAGATGCGCTGGGTTTGAGAGTGTGAGCAGTAATCCTGGTGCTTGCCCAACGGAGCAGCGGCCCCGCACACCTCTGCCGCACTCAGTGTGCGGGCCACTGGCCCTCGCTATGCTGCCTTCCCAGCTATTGCTTTTGGGAGAATAACATGAACACAGAAATAAAGTTATTTCATGTCTGCTTCACTGTAACTGGTCTGGAGGCAGAATAGTTTTGATATGGGTCAAGATTAGGAAGTTTTATCTTTAGGATCTAGAGGATTTTAACAGTAAAGCTTCGATTGAGCTTATTCCAGTAAGGACTGGTTTTGAAATTAAGATCTACAATTGGGTCATGTCATTTCTTTTATGAAATAATTCTTTTTTCATGTCTGTACTGTCCTATAGACCTCTTTATAGAGGAAAGACATTTTGCACCTCAGTCTATACTTGCACTAAGTCTACATGTATTTTGTCATGAGTCTAGATGTTCATCAGTTCAATTTCCCCCCCGCCCCCCAGAAAATAGTGGATAATGAGTCCATTTATACTACTGTCATCATCACTATTCATCATCATACACTTTCCTAGGAATAAAACCAGAAAACTTAGACAAATTAAAGTGAAAATATCAAAGTCTCTACAATTTTAGTATAGATCTATCATATGAACTTTGGATCCCCTAATCAGAATACTTCTATAACAGCAGAGATAAAACAGAAAACAAGGCACATAAAGGAAGACAGAGATGTCTATCACTGCTCTGTTACATGAACATGGAATTTGCCAAACTCAGCACATTCCAACAGGACAAATTTGGAGTTTCTCCTAAAACAGATAACATCTCCCACATCCATTTGCCCCCATGATTTTACACTAAAGATACCACATAAAGGCTTCCCAATTCAAATTCCTAAGTCTCCCCTCCTCTCTCTATGAGCTTTCCTCTTGGTTTCAAACTTTTCCTTTCTTGAAAAGGAAATGGAGCTTTCCATGCAAAAGAAACAAGATCAGACTTAAGAGCATAAAGCAAAAGGGCAATTGGGTTTTAATTATGGTCACCATCACTCCCTACCAGGCGCCTTATAAAATGTGCCATTAGTCTAAGAATTATAAATGCACATTTGGAGGCAAAATTAAAGCTTTCCCTTTAAAGGGAAAAATTCTTAAATCTCTATTCTTTTTTATTATGTAGTACACAGAAGAGGGCAGCATAGTTAAAGTTGCACTTGATATTGTCACTAACATTGCAAACTGTTTCTCTCTCACCTCCTCTGCAGGAGATCTGTGTGACTGAGGTCCGGATCTCAGATGGAGAGAACCTCTCTGAGGTTTTGTTTACTCAGAGGGCCTGGGCCCTACTTAGAATTTTTCATTGCAAGGAGGCTCTCTCAAAGGCATTTGTTCACCTGTTATATTCATGGAATCATCCATAACATGATGATTTTAGTTGAGGTTATTTAGAATTTAGGTATAGTCCAAATATGCATTAATGTATGCCCCAAATCTTCCTTTCCTTGACATCTTTGCAGTGTGCTGAAACGTAACAAGTATTTGTCACCAATGTAATCTGCTATGCAACCTGCTATGTTCCAGGCACCCTCACAGTCATCTCTTGTTACAGAGAAGTCTCCCTTTACAATTCTATTTTTTTCTTTTGCAAGTTTCTGCAATATTTCTGCAGTATTACAGTGCAAGAAGTGTTTGAAGACATTGCTCCTTGGGCATGTGGGAGAAACAAGCCCTACCTGGAGGGGAAGTTCTAATATCTTTGTCATATTCTTACACTCTTCCTTAGATATCTGCTACTGACAGCTGTGGGAAACTGGAGGTAAGTTGAACATGATCCAGCATAGCTCATTTAATTCGTTATTGTAAATAGATTCATTCCTCATGCTAAGAGCTACTGCAGGTAAACAATAAATCCCATGTTTGCAATTTGCCTCCTTACCACTATGTTCTTCTCAGTAGGATAGACAAACAGACATCTACCTTGACGGCTCCATAAACCAACTGCCTATTGACAATCTGTAAATTTCCAAATTTGCACAGTATCAGACTTCTAGGTATTTCTTGTAAAGCGCCTCTGAAACCCACACTAAAGAGCAGTCTTTGTAACAGGATATTTAGCATGCCATTCATAGATGGATATGTCACAGGCACTGGCCCTGACAGGTTTAATACTGAAAAAGAGGAATTGAGGGTGATAAAAGAAAATAATTATGGAGATAGGTTAGATCATAGTCTGATTTTATTCCAAACTTGAAATTCAATAGGAGCAAACAGCTGACCAATACAGTACGTGCTAATGAGTCCATTTCCCAGCGACTGGTGAAACTAAGGGGGTATCCAACTTCTGACTTATGTATCATGTCATAAGTCATGAGCAACTGCCATATCAGTAAAAAATAAACCTGAATCTGAAAAGCTAAAAATCAACATAAAATTGGAGTTAAATCAAGACAGATTGCTTTTTACAAATGTGTTCTAACAGGACAGTTTAACAATAGCATGTTACATTTTATGATAAAGAAAGAAGCTGGGAACTGCGCATGGAGAAGCGAAATTAGATATAC
>VZSV01000008.1:7015353-7028277 GCA_013398735.1 Nothocercus julius | reverse complement strand
GCCGCTGCACCGGCGCAGCATGCCCGTGGACGAGCGGGACCTGCGGGCGGCCCTGCCGCACGGCGAGCTCGCGGGGCTGCTGCGCTGCACCTCGTACAGCCCCGGCGAGGCGCCGCGCCACAGCTGGGCCTCCGACTCCTCCGACTCCGTGGTCTCCTCGGGCAGCGACTCGGACAGCAACCTCTACAAGGTGATGCTGCTGGGCGAGCACGGCGTGGGCAAGACCAGCCTGGCGCGTATCTTCGGCGGCGTCGAGGACTGCGCAGATGTGGAGGAGGCCGGTGAGCGCGGGTGGGGAGCACGGCCCCGCGTGGGCACCCGGGCGGCCCCACGTGGGCACCCGGGCTGACTCTGCTGCGCTTGCCCCTAGGGAACACGTACGACCGGTCCCTCATGGTTGACGGCGAGGAAGCGTCGCTCATGGTGTTCGACATATGGGAGCAGGTGCTTGCCGACTTCTTGCTTCCCTGTATACTGGCCAGCAGTTCACTATAGATATATATATGGGAACGGAGCAATTCTGCCTAGTTACCTACTGCACCAGACCGGTAACACTAAACACAGGCTCATTTGGCACTGCCTCAGTGCCATGCAGTTGCTTCCAGCAGGGTGGGCAGTCTCAAACCCTGAGGGAGAAGCCCCCGTTGCTTTGAGGAAGCAGCAGCACGGGTGAGCTGCCTGAGAAATACTAGTCAGATGAGGGGGGTCGTGCTCCGATCTGTGCCAGACCTGATTATATTTCAGGAGGCACGAGAATTGTTTTGTGATCTATGTTCAAAATGGGAATTTTTTTAAGAACACTTTGGGGAAGTTGGTTTGTTTTTAGTGACTCTCTAGAGTAAAATTAAAAATCTTTGTTGCTTGCAATAATTAAATCATTAGTTACACTTATTGCATTGCAAATATAACAAGTCTGTTCTTCCGCCTTCTGTTTTAGGATGACAGTCAATGGCTTCAGAATCACTGTATGAAGATGGGAGATGCTTATATTATTGTATATTCAGTGACGGACAAAGTTAGCTTTGAAAAGGCTTCTGAGCTAAGAATCCAGCTAAGAAGAGCAAGGCAAACAGAAGACATTCCTATTATTCTTGTGGGCAACAAGAGTGACCTGGTCAGATCCCGGGAAGTCTCAGTTGATGGTAAGAGACACTAATTTTAAAGTAATATTTAAATTGGCAGCAGAGGCTTCAGAGGATCCTGATCTAGTAAAATAAGTCCAGTTTTGATGTAGACAAATGTATAATTTGAGGCACGCTTGAGAAATCATGCCAACTGGTCTGTGTTGAGGGATTCAGTATGACAGAAAAGTGATAGAGACGGTGGTAGAGGAGCATTTCTGGCTGTGCTGTGCAGAGTAATGTTCTGAGCTGCAGTGCAAGAGAATGCCACAGGGCTGCAGCTCCAGCATATTGCTCTGTGTAGGATTTATTTTGGCCGAATATGAACTGAAAAGGCCTGGTTCTGCTGTCCCCTGTGTTAAATGCTCAGTAGCCTGAACTGATTAGAGCTTATCAGGAGATTCTTTTCAGGCTGATTTCAGGCTGATGGGTGATGGTGATGGTGATAGTTTGATCAGATTTGTGCCTTTGTCATTGTTTGCCACAAGGCAAACATGGAAACCTGCATGTTCCAGAGTTGCATATCTACCTTTGGAACATCAAAGACTGAGCATCTTCTGTTGTCAATGCAGTCCTAATTAAACCCAGAATCTACAAGTTCATGGCCTCTAGTGATTGGTTTAATGACTGGAGATTTTGGACTATATTGCACTTCATTTGGGACTGTCTCGAAAAAAATCCCACTTGCTATAGCAAAGTGGAGGTGCACAACTTCTCCTCAACAACTTCCAGAAGAAATAAGAACTAGTTTTCTCTCAGTACCTTACACTGTCTTTCCTATTGGACAGCTAGTATGCGTCTAAAGTCCTCTCTTATAGCTGATACAGATCTTAAGCTACAGTGAGATAGTCCGTCTATAGAACTATTGTTGCCTTATGTTCAGTTCTGATAGTCAGGCGATATTTCTGATAGTACCACAATAATAAATGAAGTGTCAAAACCATCATGGCAAACATGCACCTTTCTATCGTATAACAAAGCCCTCCTGTGGTAGTAAATGCTCTCTCCTTATTTCTAAGTCAAATATAGTCCTCTCTGCCAGTATAAACAAATAGAAAATGCCAGTTTCTACTCAGGTCCCTATTTTCTCTTCCAATCCAGAGGGACGGGCCTGTGCGGTGGTATTTGACTGCAAGTTCATTGAGACGTCAGCTGCTCTTCACCATAACGTCAAGGACCTGTTTGAAGGTATCGTTCGGCAAATTAGACTGCGTAAAGACAGTAAGGAGGACAACGCGAGGAGAATGGCCAATGCAAAAAGAAGAGAAAGCATAGGCAAAAAGGCAAAGCGCTTCCTTGGGAGAATTGTGGCAAAGAACAACAAGAAGATGGCTTTCAAAGCAAAGTCAAAATCTTGCCATGACTTATCTGTGCTTTAGAAGTTTTCAGCAAAGCCAGATGTTGCACATGGCTGCTGGAGAAGCATTTGACTGTTCTGAGAAGTGTATGGATCATCCTCACGTAATAAGAGAATGACTGTCTAGGACTCTTTAATGCCTTAAGGTGCACAAGCAAGACTGGAAGTTGTGTTACAATGTCTGCTTCGTTGATAAATCACTTAAGTTTCAATATGTGCAAGTAAATGAACTAACAAGTGGCTTCCCAAGCCCATATTTTCACTGTGTACATATATAATGTCCTCTTGTCCTGTGGATACCAGAGATGCACAGATAAAGGATGATAGAAAAGGAAGTATCACCACAGACTTTTCTCATTTGCAGAGCAAAACTTGAAAAATGTACGCAGGCTCGTACACTCTTTTTAGTATAAAGCAAACAATGTTAAATCTTTTTAAGATTAAGTATAGGGTGGGGGGTTAGAACCACCTTAGAATGGGAGAAAGCAAATTATATATAAATAGTTAAATACAGAATAAATATCATTTTATGAAGTTAATTTGCACTTCCATTAATTGTTATTCAATTAATTTGTTACTTGTTTACAGGCAGATTTTATAATAAAGTTTTATTTCCTGTTACAATCTGCTTTTCTCATAGCGTGGATAGAGAACAGTATTTTTATACTGGCTTTTTTTCCTCTGTTGTACAAAACTATACACAGATTTCAAATGATCTGTGCAGAATTACACCTGGTAAATTGCTGGAATGAAATGAATCAGGAATATTCAGCATCTATTCCTCTGTAGGTAGTTTTCTAGAGATAGACCGTACTTTTTTGAATATCCTACTATGAAAACTTGTATTGAAGCAGAGCAGGAGCTGGACTTGGACCTCTTTTATCTTCAGCCTTGTTCTCATGTCAGCTCTGGCAGGAACAGGCCTCTGTATAATGCCTTTTGCTAGTCTTCTGTCTAGTTACATTGATAAATTGAAGTCTGTAGTTTTCTATGAAAGTCTTGCCTGCCTTGAAGGTTTTGTTAGAGTCAAAAAGTAGTGGCAGTATAATTCCCTCACCTGTTCACCAGGCTTCAGATATATTTCAGTGGTTTCAAGCAGATCAAACGAGCTCAGCTCTGCTAGGCAGAGCCTCCGCTATGTGTTGTGGCCTCCGCTATGTGTTGTGGCCTTCTCCGCTGTTGCAATGTTCATAGTCATTTTGCACCTCCATAATATTCCCTATTCACTGTTCAAGAAATTAAAATGCTTAGCTAGAAATCATGTCTCAGAGAAACACTTAGACTTGCTATGTTTGTTTTGTAAATTCCCCTTCATAGGATACATTCACTCATTCTTCCAGAAACTCACTTGCCACGTGTCAGTGAAACACAGGCTCCTGTGTCTCTTGGCAGCTAGATTCAGCCGAGGAGAGGGAGATTGTTCAAGCTGCTTGGGAACACTTTTGCCCATGGTTTTATAGTTGCTCATCTTTCCCATCCAGCAGGTCTATGGCATTGCCTGCCTTACCTCAGCGCAGGCTTCCATGAGCCTGAGCACACTCCTCTCCACAGGGCTAGGCCAGAGCCTGGGCGCTTCGCAGGGAACAGCTCGTGCTATGGGAAGCGGTAGCAGGTTTGGGTTGGCAACGCTCTTTACTTTGAGTCCACAGAATTAGTGTTGTGCTGCTGCTGGAGCCAGCTGGTTAAGCCCTTTAGCATGTGTTGCTGTTAACAGGGGTCACATCAGCTTTTGTATAGAGAGATGTGTTTACTCTGTGTCCTGGAAATGAATAATTCTGTTCCCCTGTTAGAACTTCTACTTCCCTGATGATACAACATAAGTAAACTTGGCTTTTTTTCACCCGTCTTGATTCCTGTCACTATTTTCAGCAGGACATCTAACCACTGTCAGAGTACACAGAGCACAGGGCATCCATTTACACTGAAGCTTTGACTGTTAACACAAAACCAATGCTCTAGTGCAGAAAAATCTGCGGCAAAAAAGTCCAGATTCATGGGCATAAATCTATTCATGCTCATGAGAAAGTTAATGACAAAATTACAGTGCCATTTCCTGTGCGCTTGAGAAGCTTTTCATTGTTTTATGCTTTCAGAATAGAGGCCAGTAGAGGACTGACGTGTTTGATTTGATACGCAAGATTTAACTGCAGAATTCTGTCCATAATAAATATAAGAAATGGGATTCCGGCCCAGCGTTTAAGATGTAGCTTTTCACAAAGTGCTGAGTGTCACAAAGGTGTGTCTCTCTTGATGCTGCACCAATGCAGCTGCAAAGCCTCTTCAAGGTCATGGTTAACAACTCTGCTTCTGCATAGTCTGACCTACAAATCAGATATTTTTCTGCGTTCATGAATTCAAAAGATTAGGTTTGGACAACTCTTAAGCCTGAAATATTCATGATGTACTCTAGCACATTGCTAAAGGTTATTTTAAACTGTGGAAAAAAATGTATTTTCAAAGTATGTCATATAGGTACAATGAGAATGAGTAACTCTTAGAGAACAAGGCTGATCTATAATGTATTCTCTCAGTAAATACTGAACAATAAAATACTTATTTGAATCATCATTATACTCTTTTCATTTGTTTATATAGTGTTTAGCATAATTCAGCCATGCTTTGTGAATAAGGAGAGTGATCATTTTTACTGCAGCTCTAATAATAACCTGCTCTGGACCAAGATTATATTCTATGCTGAGGAGATATTACCATGAGTACTATTCCGAAGAGGTTTCGTAGCTCCTGGAAGCTTTTCTACCCAGGAAAGCCTTAGATTTTTTTGATGTCATTTAGTGGAACTTCCAGGCACAACAAGAATTCAGTTAGAGATACTTATATAGCTAATGTCTCCAAAAATCAACTCCATATCTTCAAGGAACTATTTATATGTTTAAGCATTTGAAAGTTGTCCACAGGTTTTTGTAATTGGTGATGTTTTAGTGGAATGGATACTCAGATTCTTGCCATTAATAGGTGTGAATCTATGTCAGGAAAAATACTGGGAGTCCCAGGCAGCACTACTTATTTTCTCTTTATTACCAGAAATGAGTGGAAAGGGTAAATCAGGGGGAGCATTTTTAGTTTATGCCAGTGTACATCAGTTTTAATTTGGAGGGACACTTCACATAGTCATTTAATCCTAACTGCCTTTACTCCTGCTGCGAGCTCAAGTTCTTATTACTGCTAATTGTTGTGGTGGATTTTGTGTTGGCACAAATCCATTTGGAACAGCTCTAATTATGAACATCTACAGTGGAAGGACACTGCCTTTTTACGTGACACATATGTTAGGTAAATAAAGACTCCTCCGCTTGCTATTGCTAAAATAGGTTCTGCAAATTTTTCACAGTATGAAAAATGTGAAGAAAATCATTCTTCCCCCTGCCAAAAATAAAAAGCGTACAGTCAAGTCACACAGAATTAGATGAAATGTTAGCTATGGGGGGAAGACTTAGCATCACTAAAAATGTAGTTTGACTCAGATGTATTTTTTCAAAATAACCCTAGAAAAAAAAAAACAACCCACCATCTGCATAGTAATCTTGCATAACAGAGATGGCTGTTTTTTATTGAAAAAGAAAAATGGTGAATTAACAGTGATTAAGAATTCAGAGTATAATAAAGCTGGGCTAAGAGGTAGTCCAAGGCAAGTAGGATAATACTTGAAATATGCTGAGTCTGGTTTTAGAACTTGTCACTTTATTCAGTGTTGATGTAAGCTTAACTGCACGTGCATCACAGAGACCTCCCCAAACCTACATTTGCAGTCAAAGGTCTTTGCATTTCAGGACTGTCATTTAATTTCTATTTTACTTTATAATACCTAGTGTTATAATGGACAATTTTATTCCCTCTTTAAAGAACTTAACATCTGAACTTCAGTACTATAGAAGTTAATTTCTAAAAATTGAAATTGGAAATGATTTTAACTGTCCTTGTGCCCTATGACACGGGTGTTGATTAAAGAAATAAAAAATAAAAAAAAAAAAGAGAGAGAATGTATTTAGATGGCAACAATTAAAAAATTAAACAACAGGTATTTAGATGACAACAATTTGATTTGTTTTATGCTGCAAAAGTATCTGTAAGAGGCCATGTCCTACTTACTACTTTTGCTGATCAAGGATCCAAAAAGCATGAAACTACAGAAATGCATCTCAAATAGAATGCACAGAAATTTCTAACACCATCCCCATTTACAGCAGTTCCACTTTAAGTTCATTACAGGTCTGCTCCAGAATTTATTGAAGACCGTGCACCCGTGTTGCTCAATAAAAAAAAGAACATAACTTTCTTTGGGTATCAGTTGGGTGCTGAACAATTTTCTCACATTTTTTTTCAGCTCTTTTCTCAGTATCTCAGTTGTAGGGCTCCCCTTTGTCACACGCTTTTCATGTCAGCTTCTGTTTTATCTTTCCAGCCTCCATGGTTACACATTGTCACCCCTACAGCAGTGGCTCTGTGCTGGGAACAGGACAGTGACACTCTCCTCTCACTGCATGACTTACTGAAAAACATTAGCTGTCAACAGTTGTAACATGAACCTGGTCTCTGCTCATTGCTTTACATAATATAGTCCAGATAAAAATGTCAGATTTTGCTGCACATAAGTCCCTGATTAAGACAGCATAGCAAATTAAATTACTCTCTCCTTTAATGTCAGGGTTACCGTCGCATTTGCAAGGCAAAAGAGAATGGAAGATTTGCAGCTGATGGGTTCATGGGGGGGAAAAAAAAAAAAAGGCTTGATAAAATTTATGTAGTCTGACGGCCACATCTCGTGTTTACCCCACAGTCATTTTTTTCCAGTGGAAATCTTTTCTTAAGTATTCCTGAAAGTCTGACACATGAGATCCAAAAGAAAGCAAGACAGGTGCCTTCTATGTTTTCATGACTTTTAAAACCACTGATGAAAACATTCTATTCAACAAATCAACATTTCTGTGTGTGATTTACAACTCATATCCTGCAGCATTATGGCAGTCTATTAAATTCATAAAGGAAAAAAATGGTTATATAAAGAAAAAAAATCCCACAAATACAGTTTTTGTCAATAAATCAAGGCAAAAACAACCCAACTATGGAACCTGCATGTTGCTGAAGCAGTTGGGTCTTCAAGCCGTTACTACAGCCGTTCCTATCTTCTGTCTCTCTTATTTTGTGTTTGGCTCAGTGTGCAGCAGAGCTACCCCAGGCTGTTCCCTTTGGCCACCTGGATTCCCAAGCAGAGTTTTGGGATCCCGCCACGACGGGGCAGCGGCACCAGCGAAGAGCCCAGAGACCAGGCATGATGCACCTTATCACTGTGAGATTGTCTATGCAGCAGGAAATCCCTAATTCACCGTATAAGCTTATTAGAGAATTGCTTAGTTCTACTGGTGTACTTGAAATTTCAGGCACAGAGTGTTTAGCATTTCCTACATCACTTAATTCCCAGCCACTATCTGCAAAATTTGTTTTCTTTCTTTTTTTTCTCTTATGTAGCAACTCAAAAGATAGTACTAAATATCGGAGGTAGAGTACAGAAGTGAAATGAGCACCAAAATAAAGCAGCAGACAGAAATGAGCAAGCTAATGATGCCTCCTGCAGATCTGACTCTGATTTGGGTTTTGTTTTTCAGGATACAAGGGAGCTAAGATATAAAATTTAGTCAAAAGTAGAGCTAGTGAAGAGTCAGAGCAAAACTTTAAATGACTAAATCCTTGAAAACAAAGACTCAGGGTGAAAATAAGCAACAATGTACTTTTAATTAGTTCAGAGATGTCATTAGGGGAATGTCCTGCTCCTCTTACACCAGTTTCAAAGCTTCTAGAAGCAGCATATGTTATTTGCTAAAATCATCTTCATATCCAAATATACTAGGAGCTTTGCAATAAAAAATTTTATACTCAGCTTTCAAAAAATGAGTTGTAAATTAAATATCTAGTTAATCTCTACAGACTTTGACTTAGTAATTGGTTCATTTTTAATTATGAGGTAAATAATTAACTAACAAGACTCTATTATTTTACTCCCAAAGTTCTGTTCTGCCCTTCAAGAGCAAGATGAGGTAAGGGGCATTTTAAGCAGTAGTCTCATTTGAGTTGCATTCTTGCTATACTATGGGGAAAGCAAAAATAGTATTTGGCATTATGAAAGAGTTTAAGTCATATCATGAAAGTGTGTAATATGTTTGCAGAATCAGGACTGCATTTTGAAAACAAAACAATTTTACATGAGAGCACAATCATGCTGTGACAGAAGTATAAACAACTACAAAATAGTTCTCCAGACTGGTCAAAAATTGCCCAACACTCCTTCCACTGATGATTTGTTCTACCTTATTTCTTCTTAGGGAGCTACAAGAGTGACCAGGTATCTACCACCAGAGCAAAAAGGAGGGACTACATTATTCACAAATGAATTCAACATCGTTGTTTAGAAATGCTCTCAGTATTCACAGCTCATCAGCTAAAAGGGAAGACAATAAATTACTAAAATAACAAAGCAAATTAAAGTAACAGAGACACACAGCTTTTATAGAACAGAATGGAGCTAAGAATCAGTCTTCCAAAGAAAGAGATACACTCTAACATCTGTAATTTTATTGCAGGGATAATAGTATTTCAGGGATAGCTGATATTTTGCTTAACTCTATTTCTTCTTTAATAATGATTTGATACTTTAGGAAATGAACCATTAATTTTGTATCTATCTACTGCTTCTCTTCTGGGGAAATAATTCATTTTAAGCTTAAGTTTAACTATCTGACATTTTCAGTATTCTAATTAGAAGTAGGATCATTTTATTTAGAAAAAGGAAGAAAAGATTCTATAAATTTGCAGCACAACATTGTAAACTCTTTCCCTATCTATGGCTATAGCAATTAGCTTTCATTTTTATAAATTTCTGGCTAACCCTCATGAAGTCAGTAAGAGTTTTCTCTTAAACTTTTAAGTGGCCTCTATAAAAATTACAAATTATGCATAGAAAGAATTTGAAATCTCTGCTTCTTGTTACATGTTTTGCACAGGAATGTTTTGACAGATGGGTGCATTCAGACACAGAAATTGAGAAAATGAACCGAGTAAAGATTTCCTGATTATTTTTGCTTCCAACTTCTTGAATATTTGTATGACTAAATGCAAAACTATGCTTCTATGTCTGGAGGCAATTAACAACAACAAAACTGGGGAAAAGTTTCATTTTATTTGATTAAAAATAGAGCTGAAGTCTGAGCCCTGCAAAGGACACACTTTATGTGGCTACATTACTGAGTTTAAAGGAATTTTTTAAAAATCAAACATGTACTGGAGTATATGGAGAGCTGACCTTCCCCAGCTCCTTCTCACCCATTCTCTCCCCGGCAGCACGTGCGGGTCCCACACCCCAGAGAGCAGCTCACAGTGTTGAGCACCGGCCCCAGCAATGGCAGGGGGGAGACCCGGGGCACCCTCACCCAAGAGGCGGCCTTGGCATCTCAGAGCGACGACAGGTTAAAGATCCACAGCAGAATTTAGCAAAGCTCTTCTCTCACCGCTCCAGAGACGTGCATAGCTACAACCCTTCTCTACTAGCTGATGGGCATTAAAGAATAAACCAGTCAAAATTAAAACTGATGTATTACTTTAGTATACTACATCTACCCCGATATACTGACATTTAGGCATTTGATACTATTGAATAAAACTGAAACTTACATGTAAATATATATTTACAGCACCACTGCTTTAATGACTGATGTTGGTATCAGGAGGTCCTTTGGAATATTACTCTTTTTGTGTGTAATGCAATATTTCTTCTCAGAAAAACATATTTTAAAGATATCAGGAAAACACAGGCAGATTTAAAAAGTGTCCAGCATCTATATAAAAAAAAAAAAAAAAAAAAGGAGAAATGAAAAATATGCATCCACAGCTGAATTTTCTTGCCTTTCACCATGGGAATGGTCAATTATTTACATTTAGTCAACTAGTTTAATTTAGCTTATAACAGGGATGCAATTAAGCCAATTTTCTGACATTAAGTCAAACAACAGGCATAACTGCCTCTAAAAACCTGTTTTTCCATTTACTACTCTTTACTGTTCACCTTTGAGTAAACATAAATATTTCTGGACTGAGAACTCTCTAATAATTATCTTTCTCTTTCCATAAAATAGTGTATTGTAATAACACTTTCTCATCTTGAATGTTGTTAAACATACACTTACTACTTTCAATTTTCTAGGACAAATGAACTTCTATTTCACCCTGAAATCCTTTTACCTTTCATGGGGATATTTAAATATCAGGTTTCAGTTATCTAGCTGGTGCCTACAGAACTATCATCAGTCTAGTTTATGGCTGAAATGTTACTTGCTATGGCATTCCAAGGACATTAGCAAGCTCATTCTCCTATTTAATGAATATGTGTTAGCTGAGCTTCTTTATAAATGTCTACCCCTTTCAGATATCTGTTTAAGGCCACTGAAGGCCTCACAGATTTAAAATATGAATGTGGCTCCTTTAATTAAAATTCTGACCTTAAAAGAAATGGTATCTTTTGAAACCGTAAATAAAGAATTCTTTTTTTGAGTCTTCCTTTTGATGTAAGGGCCTAGGTGCAAATTTATGTTACCATACTTGCTACTTGAGAACCATCAAGCTTGCAGGAGGCAATATTTTCCTGAAACAAATTAGCCTGGCACAATAGCATATCTGTTGTCAGCTGAGAAAAACAATATATTATAGTATTATGTGACATTACTGGTAGTTTTATATGCAGTAAGTGGTATTCTGTGGTACAACCTATAAGTATACCTCAAACCTTCAAAACGGGTCACCTGAAGAGGTTGTCCCCTTTTTGTCCGTTAGGAAGGTTTGTAAACAAAATCTGCTTGTTTTCAGAAGCATCATGAATGATGAAACTTCCTTTTTTTTTTTTTTTTTTTTTTTTTTTTTTTTTTTTTCTGCCAAGTGACTTTTGGCAGGGCTGAAATATTGCTTCCTTAAATGTTGTATATTCCTAGGTCATTTAATATTTCATATGGGGCGCAGAAACACTTCAAAGTTATAATTTCTTGGATCTGATCTTGCAATGTTAGAATCCCCAGCTTACCTAAGTTTTTAATGGCATGCTTGACTTTAAGAGCAGTCATCCTCCTTGAATAGTTTCATTATTGATGTTCTTAAAAGTGGATGCTTACTTAAGAGAGTGAGTGAATCATGGCCTAAATTAAGAGTTACCACATTTAATTCAATTTACACTGCTGCGAGATCAAAATGAAACATATAGGGTCCAATTCTTTACTTCTTGTCACATTTTCTTTTAGCTGCTGTGCAAAGTGAGTATCAAATACTATGTGACCAGATGTCTCCACTGTGGAGTCCGCTACATGTAGTCAAACAACATGCAGTGGAAAGAAAGCCCAGCTGCATTGTATGTTATCTTGAAGCAACCTCTGTAGAAAATCCTGTTTTTGCAGCTTACTTACATCTCACCCAGCTAAGATTGGTTGCAGGAAGTTAACGATAAAAACTCCTAAAGGTTCAGATAAAGCTCTTACACATACAAGAAATGTCGCTGACATTTCTTGACCAATTCAAAAATTGGTTGAGACACCAATGTCGCTGACATTTCTTGTACCACTGATATCAAAGCAGTGACATCTGTACCAAGGAAACACAGCTTACATGTCTCTTTAATCATTTGATCTTCTAGATGCTGTAGAAGGACTTACAAGATTCTTGTGAGGACTTTTTACTCGTATGAAGAGTTACACGAGCGGTCCATGATTGTTCATGTTCTTTTTTCCTCTCCATGATGATTCACAGTACAGCAAATACACCTATATATCTGTACAACATTTTTCCTGCAGAAGAGTGAATCATCTGTACCTTTCTGAATAGACTCATTATCCAGCGGATTAGCACCATACGAAATGGTACAATATAAACTCTCTCGCAGACATTTGGTTAAGCCCATGTTTCTCTGCATTAGGAGCTGTAATTGTCTATGTTCTTGTCTTACCAGCTAGTGTTCACAAAATTGTTAACTCTAGTCATTAAGTAAATAAAGGGGAGTCACATCTGTGTGATATCACATATTATTTGTGGGTCCTCATACTATAAAGCACATATTTGGGTCATTTTTTGGACCATTGAGAAATCTATTTTATATTGGTACACTGCAACACCAGGACTGAAAAGTAATGTTTGCCATATCAAGGAGTCCTGATTACATGATATTTTTAAATGGACAAGACGTATTTGTGATTTTTTCAGAGTTTTCCTGTATGCTTTTTGCCTAAAACATAATCTGTGAAAAATATTAATCATCAAATCAAGTAAATGTGGTGCTTATTAGTCTCTCAGTTGAAGCATTTCCTGACATCACTATAAAGAGAGTCAAAGAGACCAAGCTGTCTCCTCTGCACTACAGTGGTCTGCTGCTTTTGTAAAAAAAAAAAAAAAAAAAAAAAAAAA
>VZSV01000008.1:6946757-7015339 GCA_013398735.1 Nothocercus julius | reverse complement strand
CACTTTTGCTGAATGCCAAAAAATATTTTATTCTTAGCTTTCTATCTGCTTTTAAACCCTCTTGTTCTTTCAGGATCCTTTTGCTGGAATGAAAGAAATAAGAAGCAGCCACTGGAATCAGACAAAAATACATTGATTTTAATAAATTTCTTTAACAGCCTCCTCCTTGCTCTATACCAGACTAACCTTTATATCCACTGAGCATTTTGGAAGCAGACTGAATTTAGGAGTTCATTGTGAATATGGGACTAATATAATTTTGTCTGGTCTTGATTTATTTAAAAAAAAAAAATACCCAAGTGTCAAAGAGAAGTATTTGGAAAGTGTTTTTCTTCCAAGAAAAACGTAAACAGAAATGCACAAGGATTTTTTAAAGCACATTTCAATTTGCTTTAAATTCAAAAGAATGTCCTCAAAATTTAGGCTTGAAAAAGTTGCCGTGGTAACTCCAAGGAGTGACAGTTTCTGCCCTATTCTACTGCATGAGTTGGGCCCTGGCAACAGGGCCATGTGCATCCCCTACCCGCCAACGTCTTCCCTCTCCCTTCAGTCCCTGGCCACTGTGCGCAGGGGAAGCACAGGGCGATGGAGAAGGTAGTTCACAGAGGAGAGCAGAGCTAGCAGAGACCTCTTCCCATATTTACCAGGATCTGGTAAATATGAAGCTAGGATCTTCGTTTTAAATGATGAATTAAAAAGACCTAGCTTACTTTTAGTTTTATGGTTATTATACTGATAATCTTTACACAATAAATGCTGCAAACCAAAAATTACATCTTAAATTTGTAAGTATTAACATTGTTTGCTGGAATCACTCAGTTAAAACACACACTGAAAACAATCTATATTGTGTACCTCTCTTTATCTTGGCATCTCACAAGGCACAGGGAGATTTTGGAGAAAGCATCATAATTATTTAAGAAAACAAAACCAAAGTCATTTTAACACAAATACCACGCTGCTACTCAAACTTACCGTAGAGCCTGCAACCAAAACAAAGCATCAGCAATACTAAGTTTTGTCTTCTGGTTCATGACAACCTGTTTGACTTCACAGTAACTGTTCTCTGTTAGAATAACAAATATAGTAATTCTCCTTCCCAGTCATAAGCACCATCTGCCATTTAATAAGTGTTTTCAGTGACTCGTTATTCTGTACTTAAATTGACTTTGAACAGACACTGCTGTTTTACTGCTGCTGTGCTTTATGTCACCCTTAGAGGCAATGCTGAGCGTGTCAGTTCAGGCTTTTGTAACTGATGCTAGAACTTTATTTTGAGCACTAATACTGCTTTCTGTACCTAAAACTTTCTAAATTAACATAATGCACACAATCTGGTACAACTGTACTATTCTGCAAAAATGAAAGTTTATTACACATCACTTCCTGCTCCCTTTTCATGTCAGATCTTAAGCATGGCACTTAGACATCAGTGAATGAAAAAGGCTTGATTTTTTAGAGGCTACTTACCACCTGTTGACAACTGAGTGTCTTTAAAAAGTAGTAGTGAATAATTCTAATTAGAGAAATAAAGATCAAATAAATTATTCTTTGAGAATTAAGCTCACATTACCTTATCCAATAAGAATCTGCAGATTAAAGAACATGGACTAATCTGGATTCATGCTGTAGAAGGCCAATGAAACCAAATTTGGGACCACTCAAGACCCTCCCAGATACAGTAAATGCTCCAACATGCTGGCTGATTACAGCTACAAACTTATAATTATTAAATTATTAGCAATGGTAAAACCTGGAGATTTCAGCAGGGGCCCATCTTTTGTCTCCCCTCAGGCCTTTCCAGTGGGCGATAGGAGGGACAGAGAAAGCGGCTTATCTCCACACCTCAGTTTATTTCTTTCCTCTGCATTATAAACAGAAAATCTAACATTATAGGTCCTTTATTGCTAACAGCTAGTAGGGCTTGTTCTATAGCTCCAGTGACCTGAAGTATGTTATAAAACAGGTTGTTTTAAAAACAGGCAATTGTGGAAGTGATGCATCCAGTCCTGAATTCCACAACCACAATAGCAGCAAAACACGCTAATGACAACGTGCCAGAGGATCTCCTCTCTGCAGTTCCTAGCAAAGGGACAAAGCAAGGTAGCATTAACCTCACCAGCTCCTTTCTATAGACACATTTCTTCTTCACTTGCCTCCTCCTAATATTGAATGCTAAAGGTTTTACAGATTATGTATGCTAATCTTAGTAAATTTAATCCATTACGATGATCCAATTTATATAAATTATATAGCGTCAATACTAGAAATAGTTCCAATATTATCCATCTCCTAGAGAGAAAACTAGAATGGAATATCAAAGTAGCAAGTATAAAATGTGTTCCCTCCTCAAAGAGGACCATATGCGTGGAGAGTAGAAATAGAGTATATTCCTCTTCGGAATTAGGGCACTCTTAATTTGCCATTTGGCAATATGACCACAGTAAACAAGGCATAAAATACAGAAACCATGTGACTGCTTGTTCCCTAACCAGCCTTTTGCATGGTCTGTTGTGGAGTTCCCTTCAGATGTCAGTACAAAGCTGCCTGCTTAGTGATGCTCAGTAGCGCAATGTCAGGGAAGAGATAAGCAAGCTAAAAGAAGACTATCTTAGAAGCATAGACTGTTCTATCAATTAGTTCTATAGATAAACTTCCCAACATATTTTTGAACATCAAATGTTATTGCCTAGCTGAACATAAAGTCAGGAGATGGTATTTAAATATGGAAGTAGGGATAAGTTGGTTGAACTCTGTTAAACTATTGTTTAAGCTATGATATTTACATGGCTCTGTTGTCAGAAAAATGGAGTAAAACATTTCCTGAAGATTTACTCTTAAAAGTCAGGAATAGCAAGAAAATGAGTTATCTTCAGGTGAGTATGGTAGGTAAAGGTCAAGTTGTACTCCTAGGGGTATCAGCAATCGTCCACTTTTCTCAAGGAATTGTTCTGAAATATTTCATCAATTGGGACGTCTTGTGGTACCTGATGAGGCACTTGGCGCTTACTGTTTCAGCACAGGATGAATGGTTCAAATGCTTCTAAAGCTTCAAACTATTCAAGGGACATGACACTGACCATTAAACTAAAGAGATATGGACAGCAAAGGTCTTCACAACAAAATGTCTATTAAATTACCCATTTGCATCTGGTCTATCAGGGTCATGGGAATCAAAATGAGGGGCAGTCCCCACCATAGTATACTTTTCAACGAGTTCTACAATGAAGGAGAATATGCATGGACGAGAACTTAAAAAAAAAAAATTGAACTTAGACCATTTTATTAACAGGTTATGAGGGACAGCATCAAAGATTGCAATGGTGACAGTCAAGCTAATGTGCTATTTTCTTGAGGTGATTCTGTAAAGGCACAATCTAGAGATCACCCTTACCTGCAGACATAAATTAAAATGCTTTTCTTTCACAATATATTTTAAAATGTCAGCTGACATATTTTTAGAAGTCCTCTTAGTCATATTTAAATACATCCCAAAGGGATGGAATTTAGACTGCAATTAATTTTCTCCTTCTTTACAAGGCCAGTACAAACAAGGTATAAAAAGCTCCTAAATAAAACAGGAAGTATTTCAGTGCTAACATAGATGTCAGGCAGTCATGATGCAGGGCAAAAACCAGCAGAGAATGTGACCTCTTGGGGACTATTTTCCTCTCACACTGTTACAAATCAGGAGCAACTCCACCGAACTCTGGCTTATTATATTGATGAAAATGAGTGTAAGCCAGAAGAGAATAAGATCCTTGATTAATCATGAAAAGTTCTTTTCTGTCTGAACTCCCTAGCTGCCTTCAGCATGATGGCTTCCTCAATTTATTCATTTGCCTTGCATTGGTCATGCTGCTTTGCGTCACGTCTCAGGAGGTGGCTTTTAACAGCAGCATTTGTTGTATTGTAGACATTATAAAAGGTTTGCTGTGCATTTATTTCCATATGTTTGTAGGAGAGGCAAAAGTTCCCTCGTGCCACAGAAGCAGAAGGCTTCACAGTGTGAAGGCTAAATGAGTTTTAATGGGTACTTGTCATTTACTTCAACTTGTCACAAAAACTTGGAGGAAAAATAGGTAGAGAAATGCAGTGCTGCAGTCTATAGCGCTACATTACTGACATTTAACCTAATAGCACTGTTCTGACACTAGTATTTTTCTGAATGTTATTACTGTCCCAGATATTAACCCTTCCATGGCTTGTCTCCTTTTATTTTAATGAGAATGCCTTTAAGTACAATGCATTTTAATGTTTCATGCTTGCTGGGAAAAAGATTGTCTATAAAAAGCATGTTTCATGTTGATTTCCACTGTGTTTTATACAAATTAGTGTGTCAACACGCCCAGTTTGCAGCCTCAATACCAGGAGTATCGTTCACACACCAGTGGCTTGGATGAGCCCTCCACACCAATTGTTGAGCTACAGGCTAAAAGGCCCCAAGCCAACCTTCGGAGCACATTTCCAGAGGGTTCCAAGGACAGAGGCTATTTCTTCATTTGCACACAGTGAGATACAGCTCTGTAGTTCTCCCTTGTTCTTTACTGGGGTTTGCATAACCATAGACCTTAAGCCTAAGGAAACAGAGGTCTGTTATTTATTTTGAGTGCATGTATACAGCAAGCAAGCATGTGAAGGATCTATTCTCTTTCAGAGGTAAAACATAGCTGTTCAGGTGCTGCTACCAGAAAAGTACTGAACACCTTACACCAGTAATAAAACTCTGAATAACCAATCCTTGCATATGAGAGAACTCAGCAGCTGTCACATCGTGAAAGCCCCTTTTAATATGAAAAAAAATTAGTATCTGATGGAAAGTTCTCCCCTACAGTTAAATTGTTTAAGCACTGGAAATTTAATCCCTTGGTATTATTCA
This sequence comes from Nothocercus julius, assembly GCA_013398735.1. Classification (NCBI taxonomy): domain Eukaryota; kingdom Metazoa; phylum Chordata; class Aves; order Tinamiformes; family Tinamidae; genus Nothocercus; species Nothocercus julius. The sequence continues at coordinate 7,010,460 of VZSV01000008.1, read as the reverse complement.
CTCTCGAGTGTCACTTTATCATGACCTCAGCAAAGCCAAGATTTTCTACCACTATAGGCAGAAAGCTTTCTACTAGATTGTATTCCCTGTCACCAGATGATACTGCTGATTTTACCTTACCACCTGGTGACTCCTATCATCATTTCCCTTGTGAGTAAAATACAATATGCAAAGTCTTATGTTATATCACCTTTTTTTTTTCCTGCAGATTATGAAGGGCAACTGAGATCTTGCACATTGTTATCCTCAAAATACACCGTCTGATGTTTTGTGTACACCCACACAGTGCATCAACAATAATGACAGGCTGGATTAGTTTTGCAGTGCAATGAAAGGTCTTTTGCAGCTAATTTTACGCACCTGCAGTCATCATGTACTGTAGGAAAGATTCTTGAAAGACAAAGTCCATACAAACATAACAGCCATAGAAAATTCAGGAAACAGCAGCTAAAAACAGTCTGTACTTACGGGTAGAGGATTAAATTTTTGAACATAGATTTTTTAAACTCATAACTTGAATTGTGAAGAAAGAAAAATCTAAAAAAATTGAATAATGTTAAATGGTGCAAAACAGAAAACTATGAAGGCTAAATGTCTGCTAAGCCCAAACCAGAATATCCATCCATCTTAAAAAGCTCTCAGTCACATGCTGTAACACCTAAAGGATAAATATCTTGAATTGCGCTTCTGTGTGCTGCTGCCTTAGACATTTTGCAAACGATATTACATTTTGTGCAGATAAAAAGCTCCTAGAAATATAACAATAGAATATGGCAACTCAAAAGTAATAACAGAATGAAATGGAAAAGGAGAATAACGCACAACTGAAAAAGCCAACGTAGGTTACAGAGCTTTGTTTAAACGTACATCACTGTGCTGAACTGTAACTGCATCTAGTGGTGCACTTCAATTTTCATGGTCTAGGTCACCCTGTCTGAGTAGGGGGGTTGGACTAGATGATCTCCAGAGGACCCTTCCAAATTAACTATTCTGTTATTTTTGATCATCCCTGCATATACAAATATCTTTTATTTAATAATGAAACAAAATCGTTAAGTCTGGAAACTGCACCTCAGTGTATTTAGTAATTTTATTTTTACGTTTCCAAATGCTAGGGAAGGCTGCCTACCATATGGGAAATGCACTTAAAAGCAAATCCAAGACAGAGACAATAACTGTAAATGTTTTCATGCCACTGTGGTTCAGTAGCTCCATGGAAAAATGATCTGTAGTTTGATGATGAATTTGATACGTAGCCGGAGGCTGGGGCCAGAAGAACAGTCAGGAACAATGACCAAACTGAAAAGTTCATTTCTTAGGTTGTACGAAGGCTGTTCTAACTAATCTCTCCCTCAAGATGCGTCTCAAGCTCAGCAGCAAACACAAAAGGTTCAGATGAAATCAGGCTTTTTCAAGTGTTTTAATCTAATATTGCTCCTCAAATGACTAAAATACAGCTGTCATTCAGTTGATTTCCTTTGTTCCAGAAACAGTTTAACAGTGAAGCACATGATTCATATGACTCTTTGGGGGAAACGGATTGAAAAACAACAGGCTTTCCCATTTTATTCCTCCTGGTTGCTATTACTTTTGTCCTGACACAACAACCTGAGATAAATCTCTGCTTCTTGTATAACACAAAGTACCTTTTCTGTCTCTCTTGTGACTGCAGAAGAGCACATCTTCCCTCATTCAAGAGTTCAGTTTCTATGGCTTTCAGGTATTAGTCATTACAGAGTGACTTCAGAGTTTAGGCTGCATCACCAGCTCAACAGATATGTAGGAGAGAAGAACTTTTAAAGATAAATCTACCTTCCCTCTTTCCTCCCAGCTCTTTTAATACAAGTTTAAGCTCTAAGACCTTCCCACTGCTGACATTTCAGTAACTCTAGTCAATGAGATTACTCATCTTGAGGAAGCAATAAGATAATCCAATAAATTCTGGAACCAGAGACAAGGTCTATACCCAGTAGTTAGGGGGAATGGCTGCCTTCTGGTCAGAGCATACAGTCAGAGCGAGGGGTGGCATGAGGTCTGCTGTGCAGCACAGTTAGGCCTGCAATTTGGTGATAAATGCTGGAGTTCGCGCAGGTTCAAGGCTGTCATCACCAAGGAAATGCTGGTCATCATGAATCAGCTTGAAATCACATCTGTCCAGGTTTGGAAAGGCAGCAAAACACATCACACTGACGTGCCAGTCAGATGAGGATGCCCATTGCCTAAGGGTTTAGGAGCTGGTGTAGATGGGGTAGTGTAGTCGGAATGGGCTCCCTCCTGGAAATGGGAAAGGGGAACTTTGTTAAGCCAGCTTCTGAAAGCCTCCTCCAGGCTACCTGCAATGGCACAAAGGGTCTTACGTGCCCCACGCCACACACAGAACACTATTCTTGTCATTAAAATAAATGCCATTTCCAGCAAGCAAATGGAATGCACGTCACTGCCCAGTCTGGAACAAAATCTGTATGCTATCCATGTTCTCCTCCCTCATTTAGCTGCATACTACTACTTCTGTTCCTACGCTTGGCAGTAGCAAAAGCTGAATTGAGCCACCAGTGAACACAGATAAATCCACAAAATCAACAATACTGCAAACTCCCTGTATCAAAGTAGCTGGTCTGATTATTTAGCAACACTTAACAAGAAGGGGAGCTTACATTCATGTGCCCAGACCAGCTGTCATGCTTTTGCAAAAGGATTATAAATATCTTCAAAAAAATTCCCTTACTTGTAGGCCGCTCTATGCTAGACAAATCCCAGGTCAGCCATTATCATCTAATTGTGCATATCAAAAATTTGGGGAATCAGTTTGTAGTTATCATGCCTTGGCAACAGTAGCAATTGGTAGAAATCGTGAGAAAATTTCTGGGTAGATCCAAGTTCCATTGCCTTCCAGACCCCCTGAATATAAACTGGTTTTGGATCAAGATAATTCCTTTGGATTAGAAACATAGGCTTTGATTCTACAAGCCCTTGTGATTAAATAAGGCATATGAATACTCCCATTAAATTCAGCTTTTTAAAATTACCATTATGCATTTGCAGAAAAGCTGCCATAATACATAGCTTCATTATGAAAGGTGGGTTTGCTGAATGTTGGAAAGCAAAACGGAAATGTGTGTGGCAGCGGGCCAATTTTAATAATGAAAGCCAGGAATGGATCATAGGTATATGGTCTTCAAGTGAGTACTAATGAACATGTGTTCCATTTACATGAAGGTGTTTAAAATAACTGACATTCCTGGGTTTTGGACTAAAGTTCCTATTTATTTTTTCCCTCTGAAAAATAAATCATAACACACTTTTGCATTCTTACCCCTACATTCTTGGAAATGGCTTTCCAGGATCAATGCAGCATTTTCCCAGCTTCTTTCTTGTGCTCTAAAAGCCTGTACAGCTCTGGCCATTTTAGCAACAACAGAAAGGCTGGGCTGTCTAATGCTCAGGGAACAACTGTCATTGTTCTATTTATTGGAGCTCCAAAGGGAATCCCTCAGTAATGTGAAGGCAGAGTAGGAAAAAGTTGCTTAAAATAACAACCTTATTTTAAATATGACTTGCAGATTGCACAGTCCTTCCCCTGTAGCAAGCAAATCCAGTCACACAATGAGTGAGTTTTCAATCACACAGCAGAATCCACATAGTTTGGGAATACAGTCATATGGGTTAAGAGGTACAGAGTCTAAACAAAGTCACTCAAGAAACACATTAGTGCTAGCATAAACAAATCAATGTTTAAATTAGAATGAGGCCTCCATAAAGGCTTCTACTCGTTATTTTGAGGCCTGATGAGGCACTGCACACATCCCATTTATAACAGTCACCTTCCACTTTCTCCTTGTTAGGTGCTGTTCTGCACATATGGAGCTAAAAGGGTTCATGTCTTATAAAAACAACTGGCAAGCTGTATTTCATGAAGGCTGTACAGTCTAAACACAAGTGTTTGTAGCTACATTTCCATGGTAATAGCAAAAAAAGGTTATAATTTTCTCAGAGTTTGCTGTCCATTCTTCCTGAGACTATTTGGCATAAAAGTGTCTATTGCTTCTCACCAGTGCAATAGTGCAGATGTATTTTTAGCTCTGGTAATTTAATTTCATTTTTAAATCAACCTGAAAATGATTTAGCTTTCAGTCTGCCAAAGGATGCCAGGCAAAGCTCTGGCTTGTGATGATGAAACAATTAAACTATGTAACAAAAAGGAAATGTCCCAAAGTTCTAGAAGAATTTCATTATTTCAATTCAATTTCATTATTATCCCTTTGAATTTAATTGACGTAAAGCCGTGATGTTTGCGGTGCTGTTTGCAGTAGCAGAGGCTTGCAATATCTAATCAGCAGTCTCAATACAACAATAGTATACCATATATTTCACCAAAGGATCTCAAAATAGATCATAAAAATGACTTACGTAAGCCTTGCAATATTGCAGGAGACAGCCAAAAATTAATACATCTATTTTACAATAACTGAGACAGGGATTACTGACAGCTTCATATTTAGATGCTCATCCACAAATCCAGTTAAAGTCAATAGCAACTGGTTAACTTTGGGGTCATAAATAGCCTGTGCACTGATACGTTTAATGAGGCTCCAGCCTGGCTTTTCTGGATTCCCAGATGCCTGCTATAGTTAGCGGACCATATCTCAACATTTTTAGATAATATAAATTGTTTAAGAAGCCTCTTACAGCAAAGCACATTAGCATGGTCTTCAAGCTGCTTTAAAATCAGACACTGAACTGCAGTTAGATGTGCAAAGAATTCTATTTTCTTCAATTTTATCCTGAAGTCTGCGCTCCCTCTCTAAAAAGAATAATTAATAAAGAGTTAAAGACCCCAGTCTGTGCCTCAGTGAGAAGGACAGAAACACATTTGGGGCTTGAATGCACTGCACAAGGGCTTCAGAAGGAACGGGGAGCCCAGGGAGCAAGGAGGCCTGGGGGCAGCTCTGTTGGAAGGTAAATCCTTGCGCTAAATGCCCTTTCATGTACTCTTGAATGTGATCCCAGAATCCATCAGCCCAAAACAGGCACAGTTAAGGAGAAATACTGTGCCAAATGTTCAACAGACTCATAAGAGGAACCTCGTCTACACTATTTTATCTTTTTAGAAGATGTCTTTACTAAGATGCTACTGTCACACTTTTGCAAGAGGAGGTAACAGAGCAGAGTTAACTGATGTTTCAGTGTTATAGGAACATATGGTTGCAGATATTTATAGAAAGAGCCCTGGGACTTCCATATATTAGGAAAGCTTGCAAGCTGCCATCTGGTATTCTAAAGTCTATTTTCTGTCATCAGTGTTACACATTTTACCTTCAGGCTTTAGATTTTTTTCCTCTGGATACATAAAGCTAAGAATAGTGCATACAATTTAGTTAGATTTGAAGATCTCTAGAGAAATAAACTTTCATTTGAAATACTGGTGCTTGAATTGTGATCAATACTTGTCAGGAACGTTTATAAATAGAAAGTAATTTTACCTCTGTCTTGTAGCCCAGAAATTGCCAACTCAGAAAGGATTAGTTCGCAGTAGAAACTCTCAGATTTTGGACAGAACTGAACTCTAATGTTTTGGTGATGCTTCATGTCCAAATGCAATAGGATGGCAGTTCAGCAGGTTAGAGTATCCCCTGGCACAGTGCAGATGCAGCACAGTGACACAAGGGTTAATTTTGTATGGATCACCACACTGCAGGAGTAGGAAAATGAGGAAGTTTTAAACACTGCTATCCAGTGCTACAGTCTCCTCTCCTCTTCATGCTTTCATCAGTTCTGCTAATAAAGGACTAGGCTTTGTGTGAATTATGCAAAAAACTTACAGAAAAATTTTACTACAGGACAGCCTGGACAGCTGGACACAGAACTCTGTCATCGCCAGGTTCTCCATTAAGACTACACATCCTTATAATGATTTTTTTTTTTTTTGAGTATTAAAAGAGAGTTCTAGATTGTACTACCGATCAAAGCAGAATATTCCATAAAGGAAAATTATTCATGACAATTTTTACTTAAATTAATAATGAACACTTTTTTTTTTTTTTTGCCATCACGTAATTTGAACATTACCCACATGAGATTTTTTATTTTTTTTTTGTGCTGAGAAGCTACTGTACAGAGGTCCACTTGCGTTGCTGGCAATAGTTATAGGTGAGAACGATGGGCTGTAAAATATGGAGTCCACTACAGCTGAAAGCAAGGATGATAGCAGCTTATTTAAGTACTCAGCTGTGCAATCCTTACTTCAGTGAGAGTCCAGTCTTTGTAACAGCTAAAGGATAGAAATCAATTCATTAGTTTTTTTTGCACAGGAGTTTGAAGCACTTGAGGCTCAGACTTTCGTATAGAAGAGGCATGATCATTCATGAAGTAACAAAAACTTTTTCAGAAGTTTAGAGTCAGCAGCAAAAAAGAGATATTAGAAAATTTTAAAAGTCTTATATGCTAATAGCAGACAAATCTGCAATACCTAAATGTTCACTATTTATTTCTCATTTTCTGCTCTAGGAACTTGTTTTTATTTCTGAAAAGATAAACTAATTTTCACATTTATTATATAGTGTAGATTAAGGAAAAATATTTCAAATCACTGAATTTTGGGTCTGGTTATAAACATGTTATAAAAAAACTTCTCCTATTAAGCAGCAATCAAAGCATACACTTCTTTAAAACAACATGTTTAATAGCTGTGTTAATTATATTTTTAGTTCACTAATAGCCTATTTTTACTAGTAACTTTTACCCTGCACATGAAGTGAAATCTTCACACTTACGGCAGGCAATATTGATGACTCAAAGATCAACAGCTCCGAAAACGGCTTATGAGAAGGGAGCCAGGAGGCTCAGGTATCAATGGCCTCTCATTCCATGCTGGCAGAAGCGGGAATGCCGGCCTTGCAGGGAATGCCGGCCTTGCAGGCGTCGGAGCCGAGGCCGGCGCTGGGGAGCATTGCCACGTCTTGTTCAAGCAGCAGCCCTTGCTGGCAGGAGGGGAGGGGAGTCTTCCGAGACACTCCGGACTCTCCTGAGTGACTTATTATGAGCAACAACTGCAATAGTGGAAAAATCTCACCTAAATCCACCAGTGCTTTAAAAACCATGGTGATCTCATTGTAGATGACATGAAATTATCACAACATGAATCACTCCTCAGGACTGAAATTCAATGGTCACAGAAAATACTGCCTTTCTGAGAAGCTTTTCAGCATAGTGGATTCTCTATAGGTGCCAACGAATAACAGCTAATTTCATGTTTGTTACGTTGGCCATTACCATTAATCATGAGGGTGATGTAGTGATTTCGCCTGTGACACGGCACTATCACAGCTCCAAGGACAGTGCCATTTCTGCGGGGAGCTTTGCATGTACTAAAGGCACACACAGTCTGAAATAAACAGTTCAACATACATATCTACTTTACAGAGCACATCCACACCCATCCCCTCACAACACAGATAGGTTTAGAATTAAAGGCTACTATAGAACATCACTTATCAGACAGATCACTCGGACTTTGTTATCCAGGCTTCCCTCGTCATCAGTTTCATAACAGATCTTAAACACTTAAGAAAAGATTATCTCCTGTCAAATATACTACATCATAGGCCCTGAGGCAGACAGCTAGAATTGACACTGTTAAAGAACACCTGCTTTTGCATCAAATATTTACTTTGGATCAAGAAGCCTTAAACCTCCCCTTGTACTTCATTGCCGGATCTCAACCCTTGTACCATTTTCCTTAAGATAATGGATTTAAGTAACTCTCCTATCCTCTTACAAATAACAAATAACCTCTGTTCTACTGTTACCAAATTCCTGCCTCTGACAACAGTTTCCAGTACAAACTGTTTGGTGCATTTGTTGCACAGACTTTCACAGAAGCACCAGCCACGAAGTGATCATCCTTGCAGCCATACTCTGCCCTTGTCTCCATCCTGAGCATGGAGCCCAGGCATATATGGTTTAATACTCCAAAAAGGGAAAGTCACAGGGGTACAAATTAATAATGTATTTTATCAATGAAGAACAACGCACCAATTTCATGAGCTAATACGTATTTTTTTTTATCAACACAGGGGTAGGTGTCTCACCTGTGTGAGGTTGCGTAGAGGCACAATTTGTACACATGGGCAGCACAAGTCTCCAGGTGCACAGCTGGCTCTGCACCTTTAGGCCTGCACTGGAGCAAATTTCTCCTGAGAGGTGAGGGCCTGACAGCAGTCACTGCTTTGGGAGGCGTGTATGAGCCATCTGTGTAAGTAGGCATGAAGATTTACCTACTCCTTCATAGACCTCTAACTGATAAGTAGTGAAGAGCCTATTTGGTTGGTATTGGTTGTTCACTCACCCACTGAATTTCAGAGTTGCTAAGCCACTCAAGATGTAAAAAAGATCCTAGCTCATTGAACTACTGTAAGTACTACACACATGCACCTGCATGTACACATTATATAGGGGAGATGGGGCAAAGAGCCTTCTGTTTTTAAAACCTCTGTATTTCAGCCAGGTCTCATGTCTACCCTATGTCCAGGAGGAAAAGCTGTAATGAAAGTATCACTTGTCAGAAGATTTGCAATGAGAGCATGAGCACTGGGTGTACTGCCCTGGGTGTCTACATACCTGTAAGCTCTCTCAAAAACCCCAAGAGGCTCCTGAAGCTTTTACAATAGGTCACAGTTTTGATCTACGGCACCAGGTTTGACAAGGTCCCTTTCTCTTAGGGCATCCTTATTTTTTGAAGCCATGATTTGCTTACTTCAGAAAAATGCTCTGATAAAATGAGCATAGCTTCAGTAAGATTAACAGTATTTTTTGCAATCTTGATATTTCTCTACTGTTTTTAAAATACCATGCGAGGGCTTAGAGGCAAGATAAACACAGCACAAAACATGGAAGTGATTCCAAGCATCCTTGATAACTATCTGGCCCATTAAGATGTTGTCACTCTTATTATAGAAAGTGCAATGTTTGATCTCAGCAGGGACAGAATTTAAAGATTAACACAGCAGACTTGGAAACTTTACTCTGATAGGCAGCTGGCAAAGGAGTGCTGACATCTTACAGAGTTGCACCCGGGAGCACCAACTATGACGCTCAGTTACTCTGCAGCTTAACCACCTCCATATGTGGACAGCTATGACAAAGGTTAAGGACAGACTTAACTTTGTTCCCACTAAAGTCAGTGATAAAATTTTCATTAACTTCACTAGGAGCAGAATCAGACTAACTGTGATCTTATATTTTGTCACAAAGATTAGTGGTTTTTTTTTTTCAATCCAATTACACTTACATAAACAATGCTGGAATGGTGTATTTATTATTCTCAAATACCTGTTTTTTTCTATGCAAAATATAGTTAATTTACACTGTCTTTTCCTCCTCTCCCTACTCTCCATTTTTTCTTAAATTGTTTTGGTAAGTTGATCCTAAATTGCGATTCTGGGATTAGTAAAACATGGATAACAACTCAACACATTTATAAAATTCATAGTGCAGCTGGACCATGACTATTGAGCTCTCTAGATACTACAGTAATGCTGCTAACAGAATATACTACATTAAGGAATTCTAAACAAGGGCAGAGAAATATAACTTTTAAGCACAGTAAATAAACATTATATAAGCAGCAATTATAATACTTGTAACAATCTCATTTCCTCTACTTTATCTAAAGATAACGTATTTCAAGATACAAAACCAAAGCACAGTAAAAACTACTGATTTTTCTATTTTTTTTCAATTTAGTGTGTCTGTTCATTTTTGCTATAATTACAGAAATAGGTACACAAAGAGGTATGTAAGTTCCATAAAAAATAATGCAGAGCAAATATGTTCCACTTTTGTAGAGAAATTCTGGACTTTTGGAACTAAGAACAAAATTTCATTATCTGTGTGTTGAGCTCAGTCATAACATGAAATCTGCTAATAAGTACAACAATCCTAACAGCTCCAAAAACATACTGCAAAGACAGAAGTACCATTCCTAACAGAACACATATGGAGACTAATGGGAACTTCCCCCCCCCCAAAGTAATATATTTTTTTCTCATTTACCTCTGTCTATAGATTACTCTTACTGCATTTTCCTCTGTTGTGGCACCATATGAGATAGTAAATGTGGTTCATACTGAATATGATGGAATCTGACAAACTCTAAATGATATTTCCAGGTATTTGTCAGTCTATGGAATTTAGTCCACTCTTGCCACACTCTTGCCTTTTTATAATGAAAGATTTAATAGCATTTAGAAGCAGCCGGGTTTTAGGTCTGATCTTTAAATCGGAAAATATTTTATTCTGAATGTTTAAGGTAAACCAACTAGGTTTGTGAAAAATGTCAGGAAAAAAAAAAGGGAGGGAAGAAAGATACTTCAGTCTTATTGCAAAGCACATTAACCTAGGTCACCGCTGTGCTCCCACCTGGGCCTACTGTTATGCTTACCTTCCAGCAGAACTCGCCCTTTTATTTCTTACCCCATATTTAACTCCCATGTAATTACATCACCATACAGAACTAATTTTAAGCTGTGAAATCTAAGCTCTAGAGTTTTATACCTGTCCTGCATTTTCAAAAGGTTATATGCCATGTATATCTAGTGACCCAGAAGAAACATCTGAGAAGCAGATACAAAAACTATTGCTTTTTATAATCTTTTCCCTATAGTTTTCTACTTCTCTCAGAAGTGAGTCTACAAAAATAACAAAACAAATGGACAGTAAATTATTGGCAAAGGAAAATCAGTTACAAGAACTCTACTCAAGCTGCTCTTCCCTATTTTTTTCTATAAATAATTACTTAAAAAATACTTTTTCTCCTCTTACTGTCACAGGGCAAGTACTAGTTTATTAATTATGATTTGCAGTATAATAGCGCCCTGGAATCCATTGCTCAGATGGGGCGTCATTACAGCAGTGCTCTGCAAGGGCAGAAAGGGACTAAGGGTCCCTGCTCCATGCAACTTACGCTATCAGTAACTCTGCTTTATTGTAAGGGAGATCAGATACTGTAATCAAATGGATTCTTATAATATAGAGATAAGAATTGGTCACAGCTCCAAAATGACACTCTGCATTTACTAATACTGCTTACAACATGAGTATTAATCACTAGGCACCATAGTCAGCCATTATGACTTCCCACAGAGCTGAAACAGTATGAAAATTAAAGAAAAAAATAGTTCATTGCAAACCAGTTTGCAGCTAAGTCATCCTTCTTATGAAAAACCACCATTTCCCTTGTCTCATGTAGAAAGGCTTAGCATGATATGATATAAAGCTACAGAAAAGAAAAATACAACCATTCAAAAAAATTAGAATTAAATTGTTTCCTTCCAAATATATAGCCCTAAGCTCCTGGAAATTACTGTTCAGATTTTCCCTAGATTTTAACAAGCAATTTCACTGCAACTGAAGTGGCAAGTGGCACTGCAGAATAAGTAAATAATTAAGGCATTTTATTTGCAAAAACAACATGAATTATTCCTGTAGTCATCTCCATTTGGAAAAGATGGGATTGTGCAGTCCTTAGGCTAACCTCTTCCTGACTCTGGTGGGAATCCTGCTTGGCAATGGCTGTAAAATGAACTATCTAAAGCCATTTTTCTTCAGGTTTAAGAGGGAACAATAGATATGATTAAAAGAGTGTGGATTTTGTCCTGAGATCCCATGAGTCACTAATAAATAAAAGTAATGAAGAAAAGAGATTATCTTTTAGTAATTGCATAATGCAGTACATCCTTATTGGTTTATTTCTGAGTAAACCAGTCTTACCTTGCTACTGACATCAGTGAAAGGGAAAACCTGGGCTTTTCAGTATCGGCAGTGAAAGTGCTAATGCTTTTTAAACAGCCAGCCATGGAAGTGATAATGTCCTTTCACTGAGGTCAACTAAAACAGCAGTTTTTTTTAAGTCATTGCATGTCATTTAGAAGGCCATTTTAGCTCTTGACTGAAGCTAGTGACACAAGGTAACAGAATAACTGAAACTGGCTACACAGACAGTAAACTAATATAGACAAGTCTGGACAAGGCTGGCCATTAATTTTAGTACAAACTGTCCAAAAATAGACAGAAAAGGTTAATTCAGAATAGATTTTTAAATGATTAGTTTAAATGGGAAACGTTCAAATAGTTCTTTGCCCAATTTTCAGATCAAAAGAGGAAGAGGAGTTTGGTATCACCATCTAAAATACATTTGGTCCTTACTACATAACAGGACCCCAACATATTTCTTCCTAGGAGAAACCCCAGGTACTATATCTTGCTAAAAAAACAGACATACCTGGAAGTAACTCACTGCCTTCAAGATAGTATGAAATTTAAGGGTACATCAAATTATTGTGATATTCACAGAACTCATCCTTATTTTTTGATTCGTATCCTTCATTTCTGGTCAGAGTCTTTCTTAGCTGGAACCTATTCATCCAATTGCTTTCCTACATCTTCTCATTCAGAGGAACATATCTGGGGAAGATGGATGCAAGATGTAGGGAGCGGAGGTGTTTAAGGTAGCTAATAGGACTATAACACCGATTATTAACTGTAACAGTGGATAAACTATCCATGCAGCTAATTCTGCTTCAGTTTTCTCCTGCCGGAAAATGAGGATAATTCTGTCTGCTAATCTGACCTCATGGCTCCCAGGTTCTTCTCTGGAATGAGGGAAGCATGATTAAGTGTCTGTGTTTTCACTTCAGAAATTCTGTTGTCCAAGTATATCTCCTTTTCAATAATTCAGCCATACCTCCACTATTGCTGAGGCCACATGCCAAAACCTCCGCAGGCTCACTTCACTGTTTACAGAACAAATTAGGTTCTTAGCAGGGGAAAGCAGTGCACACATTTGTGCAGAATGCCCTGGGAACTGCGCCATGGCCAAATAGGGAAGAAAAGAGGTTTCCACTCCCGGGAAAATCTTGCATAGAAATCTGAGCTGCGCCTGCTGCGCTTGCTGGCCCAGGTTGGACATCTTAAATAGAATTGCTCGTAATGTAACAGGAGATCCATACAAAATAGACCAGTGTATTTGACAGCTAAGGTACAAGAAACAACAGTGATTCCTGTTAATATGCATGAAAGTATGGATGACAAAAAATTTTACAAATACTAAAACCAGCAAACCTCAAGAAGCAAAACAAAAGAGGGCACTAAGAGATGGTCTGGCATGCACATGTATTTAAGGAGGGGTGTGGATTTGGCCAGGAGAGCAAGAGTCTCACTAGATCTTAACTATAAAGCTTAACCAAAAATCATCTAGCATTAAAAAGCAAAACAAAACAGAACACCACCACAAAAGTTAAAAGCTGTGGATCAAACCCAAAGCAAAAAAGGGTTTGGGTGTGGATCCTCAAGTTTTTCTCCTAGAAGATCAGATTTTAAAACTGAAAGCTGTTGCCAGTTTTATTGCAGGTTTATCAGCAATCATATTTTACTTTAAATAAATGAAGCACCTGCTGGCTGCAAATTGTTAGCTTTTGATTACTTATCAATACTACTAGTCAAAGTTATATAGCTATTCTATAAATTCCAGGAAAATTTCAGCATTATACCAAGAGGAAAAGAAAAATAAAAAAACTCTAGAATTCAAAATATATTTTTCATAAAGGTTACTTTGGTGAGAACTGCAATGTGAAAATCTTACTCCCGCGTCTCTCTGCAAGCTGGGCTCCAGCTAAACAGAAGCTGCTACGCTCTGTCACCGTTTTCCCACTTCTATAGCAGAGCCAGAGCAGGTGGGGAAGCCCATGGATAAACGACAAGGAAACAGTGAGGTAGTGCGGGACAGTGTGACTTCCCCTCCATGGTCTTCATCTGTGAGCATTTTGCTGTGCAAAAGTTTCAAGGACTACCACATTTTATTTTGTTGATGGAACTAGAGCAAATGCACTTTGCATGGTTGCTGTTTAAGAAACCCAAGCTGAAATCATTAAAAACCATTAAAATCATTAAAAATGATATGAATGCATCTAAAGAAAAGTTAAATAGCTCCTACTATGCTTAAAACCTTCACAGTAGTAAGTCCCCCTTCCAAAGTGGGTACATGGCAGCTTTATTGAAACAACTAGACTTAAAAGTCACTTCAGCCTGGTGTGGGTCAAGGGGGCTGGCTACCAGATAATCTAGTTTGCGCTGAGCATAAGCCAAAACTTCATTTTGACTTTTTCTTCAATACTATTTTGAAATCAGTAGGCATTGGGAAGTAATTGTAACCTAAATTGTAACCTAACTGTAACCTAAATAAACCAAAAAAGCAGGCTGTTTCTAATGAGCAGAGCTATTAGTTCAGGCACAGCTACCACATGGCAGGAGCCGTTTCGGGCCATGGCGGCCGCTCCCCGCAGTGATTCACACAGCAGCAACGTCACCGACAGCTACCTAGCAAGCCCTGCAGCTAACGTGGACAGCAGGCTGCTCTGGCAGCCTCTGCTCAATCACACCTGGCGTCGGGAGCACATGGGGAATTTGATGTTGTCATTTTGAATGAAAGAACCATATGTGAAAGAGCTGTAATTTTAGAAGATCTTCTGTGTCGCACAAGACTGCAGGGAGCTGGCTGAAGCGGAGAGAGGTTTGGCACTTGCATCGCCTTGAGCCAGCAGCACTGCTGAACGGTAAATCACTGCGTGCATCAGCGAGGACAAGGTCAACTAGATGACTGTGATCACAATTCTCTATAGATGATTACAGCAGGAAGCAAATAGGATGATTCATTCCTACATATAAATAGTACCAAGCACTCCAAATCCTGAATGATTTCAAAATCAGAACAAGAAGTTCAACCTCTCAAAAAAAAAAATTCAATAGTTTCTATAATGGTTTCTATAATCAGGCTTTAATACCTTACCTTCATGTTCACTGGTGTCACAGGGGTTGCGTTCCTAGCCCTGTCTCCAGCTGTACAGGGCTGGAAAATTGGGAGTGCCAATATGACTATGTGAAAAGGTCGAATACAAAATTGACTTCAAAAAAACCAAAACACGATTGTTTGTTTGAAAAATATTATCTCAATCTAAGACACCAAGGTAAGCAGTATGAAGTCCTCTCTCAGGCACTGAATTTCTGTCCATTAGCTTTAGAAGGCATTTCATAAACATCACTTCATAATTTATATATAAACATGAAATCATGTTGTTTTATTAAAATGATGTGCAGTAATCCACTTGCAATTCATGAACTGATACTGCTCAGTCTTCTCTTGTAATCTTCCGATCATCCTTTCTTTGTCCTTATCTCGCTGATTTATTAAAGTTTTGTGGGCAGTTAAAATTATGCGTAGTCCTTTAAGTTAAATCAGCTCAACACAAAACAGTATTATATTGCTCTACTTCAAAATCCGTTTCCCAGACATCACATCATATCACTCGAGACATAAGTCATAGACACTAAGATTTTTCAGTAATGTTATACTTGGAAAGCAGAGGTAGTATTTTCAGCTGCTGCCCCTAAAACCAATCTTACGAAACATTGGTCAGACATTTGCCTGTGCAAATGAGCATGCATTCTTGCAAACAGAACATTCTGTAAAGACTATTTCCAAATTTTCTTTGCATGAACATGATCTACAGCTTGAAATATTTACAGAGTGGTTGAAAAACATAGTTTTGGAAGGTCTACACTGATTCCCTTCAAGGAAAGAGACTAAGATTTTTGGGTGAGAAACTTTAAAGTCATAGAATAACTTAGATCAGAGGGTCCCTCAGGATGTTATTTTGTGGTCAGATCCAATCCCCTGCTCAAACCAGGGCTAACTTCAATTATATCAGGTTGCCAGGGCCTTATCTCATTGAATTTTTAATATCTTCAAAAACAGAAAATCTGCATTAAATTCTACATATTCTACATAGTAAAGATGTACAGCTTCCTACCATTATTATTGTCTTCTAAAACAAAGTGATTTAAATAGTTGATGAGACTGAAACTGAAAAAAAATCTTCCAATGTCCTGGCTATTTTATCTGGTCTAAGGAATTCATGTAACATCCACTATTATAAGCATCTGACCTAAAGCATTATTCTAGAAATGTGCTCTGTATCTAATTTCTTTTACAGTTCTATGCCTCTGATGATTACTATAAACTATGGTGCTTTAGCAAATATTAAAGAAATCAACCTCCAAAACTGGAATGAGCTTTTTAAAGAGCAGAGTTTTGTTGCTGAACTACTATTAAAATCCAGCCATGTCACCACAGATCTGAGAATTTTCCATAACTAAAAGGGTGAAGAGACAGCATGATAACAGCAGAAATAAGAACCTGCAAGGAGGACATACTGAATGTACATCTGATCCTTTTTATTTCTTTCTCTAGCTAACCCATCACTGACGGTCAGGGCTGATACAGTAATTCACATTCTGGATGTCAATGAAAACTCTCTTTACTTGGTAGGAGACAACTTTGAATTGCAACTCCTCAGAATACAGAGCAAGGCTTCATTGCTGATGAGCCTCTGACTGTGACACAGCAAAGAACAACAGCCCGTTTAGTTTTGCTCATACTCTGAAGGAGCTAGAGAATCAGTTTAACAAATGACGAGTCTAAACTGTGCTATTTTTTTTAAGAAATAGCAGCTTTTTCATGTTTAAGGCTGAAATCAGCTTCAAAAAGAGGTCTGCTTTAGGCTGTTTTGCAGAAACATATTTCATCTGAGAATCATGGGCTGGACATCTTGGAAAGGGAGGAAAGTATTTCTATAGACTTCAGCATCTGGTAAACTGCTCTTGCATTACAGCTCACTGAAACATCTCAGAGATTCCAAAATTGACTTCTCCATATTTATTTTACATTTCAAAAGCTTCACACTCTTAAAATTCTCTGTATGATTAGGCATTTTTGAAAGCATGTGTGCTGTCTGTATTTGAGAGAAGTTAATTAAATCAGCATTAATATATTTCTTCTTACAGATGGTTTGGGGTTCCAATCCTGCTGCTTCACTGATTTTAATGGGAGTCAATGACCTAGTTCCTGCCCTCAGTAACAGCAGTGTAGGAACATTTGTCACAGGCATCAAGACAGAACAGCACTACATAGTGCTTCCTGCCCCCTTATAATTTGTTGCATGCCAAAATAGGGATGATTTTTTAATATAGACAGAGATAATGATTTCAAAATTTTAAAATATTTTAAGTTTTTTTATTATATCCCATGCACTTAAAATCTTTGTTTTTAAAAACATCCTTAAGACAAGCACTTATGAGCAGAAAGTTGCTTTCCAGCATTTCGGAAACTCAGTAAGAGCAAGTGAAGAGAATCTGCTGATTCATGCCCAAAGTGTCATGAGTTTGGGGCATCATTTTTCTATCACCTCAAGAGGATGACAATTTTGGAAAAGAGAAAGTGTTATTAAAGGACAGGATTGTAAAAAAAGAAAAGAAAAATCATGAGATGTTTTCTGGATCATGTGCACTTGCAAGGAGAGCAGCTGGCTCAGGCAGAGAAGAGTCCAGGGAAGTGAGTCTGTAGTAACCCCCCAGGGATAGAGCCAGGCAACTAGACTAGCAGAGTTCCTGGGACTCCATTCTCCAGTGGGTAGCAAGTGTGGGAAAAAATCATATTGTTCCCTTCCATAGATCATAGAAGGATCTTACTGTAACTGCACTGTACAAGTAGAAGCTCTTGAAACATCTTCATGCAAACATTACATTGTGCAGCTTTATTCTTTGTACATCTTTCTGAGAAAAGCAGGCCAGTTATTTGTCAAGATGATATGATGCATGTCCAGATGTAGACCAGGACGTCCAAAGAGAAATGCTCTGTGCATCTTTGTTAAAGTGGTTTCAGGTATCTCACTGATGCTATTTTTGTTACCTTACTCCTAGATGCAGCAGCATCTAGGTGAAAAATATCTTTTGCCTTCTGCAAAGAATAAAATCTAAGTTTGTTTTGCTGCTGAGATGCTACTATTGCATTTGTTAAAATTAGCTGCAATTTCAACAGGATTTATACAGTAAATTGTATTCTTTTCCTTGTTTCTGTCTTATTGACTGTAATGCAAGAAATAACTGTAAGGAGAATGAACTGTTCCCAAGATAGTATCTTTTTGTCCTTGCACTTCCAATCTGGATAAAGTGCATTGCACGTTCCAAGAATCCCAAACAATTCACCAATCTAATGGTCTGTCTAGGTACAATATTTTATTGGAACAATATATTTCCATCATGAAAATTGTTTATGCCATTTATTCATTAAATCACTCTTTAAACAAGCACTTTCCTAAAACTTTCATAGAAATTATAGACCCAACAAATATTGAAATAACTGGGTGAAAGAGCAGTTCTTGTTTAGAGAAAATTGCTGACACAAAAGCAAGAGCTTCTAATGGTGATATTTACTTTCAGAGAAGGAGTGTAGAAGAAATACTAAAGAGACAGAAGGACAAATCAAGCAGGTCTACTTTCTGTTGCCAGCAATATCCTAGACTCTTGAATAGGAGATGAGATCACAAAACTGGGAAGAAATATGAGCTGTTAAAAACGAGTCTATATAAATAGTAAATCTCGTTTGACAAACTTGGTGGAATTTATTCAAGGGCTAATGCAGAGGACATGGGAGGCTGAAAGAGGCAGGAAATAGCATAATCCACACTCATGAAAAGACACCTGCTGTCTTGCAGTCTAGTAGGCTAGTAAGATAAATCAGCAACAGTGACACAACATGGAGAAAATGATAAAACTAAAAGGTGTAAATGGAGTCATAGGAAAAATATGGATGGGGTCATCATCAGGATCTGCACTACAGTAGTTTTGAGCATTTTTAATCATACAAGAAAACAGCCTTTAATTTATATTGCATACAGGTTTTTACCTGAGCTTTGAAGGCCTAAATTGTTATACCTGATACTGACGAGTGACTGCATCTTAAATTAAGAACAGACTGCCAGCGTTTTTTTTTCCTGCCATTGTCAGTGACGTACAAGATCCATTTATAAGTACTGCTACCAGGTTTCTTCAGGCCCTTATTCACCAGTATGGAAAGGCAAAGGATTGCCTACAGTGCCACCATTTTTTGCTACAGAAAAGAATTGACGTTTAAGTCCACATTAAGTTTCCAAGTTGAACTGTACAGCCTGGTGCCACATATTGAGCGAATATGTAATAAGCCAAAAACAAAGCTCCTCTTATAGCCTGCTACGCCAATTCTCACACAAGCTCGAGCTGCGTGTAATCTGAATAGTGCCATCTCTATAATGTCCAACCTTCGAGGGCCTCCTTGAGAATTGGCCCCTTGTACTAAGCAGCAAGTGTCACACAACAAATAAGTGTGGCCAAGTAATTATTATTCAGCTGAATTCAAAGAGCAATTTAAGCTTTTTTCTTTGGTTGGTAACTCCCAACTATAAGTTCCACCCGTGTGCGTTGCTCCGTCATGTGTGTGTGTCTATCCTGTGCTCCAGTGCACGGGATCACAACAAGGGTGTTTTTGGCAAACCTGAGTAAGCATGAGGAAGTCATACACTGGGCCATCTCCAGCACAGTCATGGAGTGATGTGGCAATATTGGTTGAAATCAGTGGGTAAGGACACAAAGTGAATGCAATGCATTCCCAGTAAGGAGAACACCTGAGAGCTGGTCCTACATTAAGGGACTCCATTAGCACCAGTGAGATAAGGATCAGTCCCTGGACATTGCGGTGCCTGGACTGCACTATCTAGTGTAGTACTTCAGTGACTCAGTAGACTTCTTTGGCATTGGGGTTCTCTTCCTGGAGTCTAGGCAAACTGGGAGCAAATATAGTTGCGAGATCAGGGTCTAAGATATGATTCTCCAGTTTATTTTTGTTTTAATAGGTAGCACACTGCAATGTTTTGGCTGAATCCCTAAGATATTTCAAAAGCTCAGTTATCTCATAAGGTCAACAGGCACTTCTCAAGAGCTCAGGTCTCTGAGTATGTGTAGGTTCAGCATTCTTCATAATGTTTTGATGCTTGTATTAAAAATCACAACAGTGATTCATTAGCATGCATTTCTCCTTTGTTTGAAAGGAGTGGTTATTTTAAGGGTCTCTAAGTGGAACATCTTAAGTGCGAACACTCTGTAAAGATAAATAGAAACATTTAATATTTATGCTATGCTATTTTACTGCACCTCAGTCATGTATGCTGAGATCACTACCCTACAGAGCCTTTTCTTTTTAAAGAGATAGCAGAAAGAAATTGAGGAATAAAATGAAGCTGTAATCAACTTGTTAACATGGGTGGTGATTTCAAGAGAAGGACTTCAGTGGCAGAATGATAGCACATTCACAGTGCTGAAAACAGAATGGAAGAACACACAGGAAAGACTCTTCTGCCTTCAGATCAGTGCCACATGCTCTTGCTTCAGCCCTAGCTCCAGCTGAAGTGGCTTCAGGTGGAGCTTCAGCTTATACCAACCTCTCCCTCCTGCTCCTAGGGCAGCTGTAGCTACTCCCTGCACATGCAGTTCCCTTCTCCTGGCAGTAATACTAAATTGTGCAGTTTCACTGCACTTGTGAACTTACATACAAAACATTCAACTTTTAGCGTAATGTGGCTCACTGAATCTGAAGGACTCTACACATGCTTAGAGTAAACTTAGCATATAGACTCTTCTTTTTTCCCCCCCTGTAGCTTTTGGTGAGTTTAATGGAGCTATGTTTACATAACACATTTGTCAAACTATTTTGAATGACAAGGTCTTAATACACATTTGCAGACAATACACTGAAAAATATACACAAAAATACCATCTAATTTTGTTAGAAATGGTTCACCTAGTGACCTACTGGTCACTGGCAGCAACCAGTACCAAGGAGCATCCCATAAGAGGGTTAAACCTTGATTCTGAGGACTGAAATTTGGTGCTGCTAAGTATAGACTTGAGCCTCATCCAAGTTCTTACTTTAAAAATGTTAGTTTATACAGCTGACTGTGTAAAGTGGGGATGGAAAGTTGTTATTGGTAAAGATGTTAGTAAAATTATTTTAAATTGGTAAGAAACTTTTTTTTTTCCCCCTTCTTGGCAATCTCTCTCGCTGTCACATTGCTGGTCATAGGTGAAATATGATACATTTTTTCCTCTTCCCAGAGAGGCAGGCAAGAGTGAAATGGTTACAGGTTTCTACAGCTGACATGCTACATGACTAGAAACAAGACTGGATGAAGAAACATGGGCAGAAATAATCCATGCAGTTTAAGCTGAAAATAAACTCTTAACTTGCTAATAAAAGTCTACAGAAGCTAAGAAAGGTCTTCTTGCTAAGAAAGGTCTACAGATTACATGTCCCCTGATAATGGGAGATACACCAAACCACTGGTGGGGCAATCACATAGATACATCTTTCCTCCTCCCCTGCTACTGTGCAACTCAATCCAGCCTTACCAATCCTTCAGAATCTTACCCAACCCCAGCTATGAACTGGGATTCAGACTTTGGGCTCAGTTCTTCAGAGAGAGGTGGTATAAATAGTTATCTTTTGTATGTTAATACCAGCCAAAAATCAGCCAGGAAATTTTGGTCAATGCTAACAGACATCCTGAAGCAGGACCTGCTCCTGTCCAGAGCTGGGGCTGTAAGGAGCAGCCTGCTACTCAGTTTCATTGCAGAAACAGACCAAGCTTTCAGACAAAATTTGCTTCAAATGAGGAGATCTAATCTTATGTCTTGTTTAGAAATGTTACCATCAATAGGCTTCCCTACACTTTGGAAAAATTGGTGCTACCTTCCCTTTCTTGGTCTCAGTGACTTGCCAAGTGAACCAAGGAAAGACAGCATGGATGAGAAGTTGAGCAGATGGAAGACAAGCCTACAGCCATTTCTGCAGCAAGCACCACTGAAACTACAGATATGTATTTGCTCATAAAAACAAAGTAAAATGAGATCTACTTTTTCATCAGAAAATCTGTATTTACTTTTTACAACTGGCAACAATTTATGGTTGATAATCTCTACTTCACAAACTCTATTTGTTTTCCTATTGCTTAATAATAATTTTCTAAAAAATGTTTACATGAAAGGACTACTTTGCAGATTATTCTGATATTTATAACCATTTGCCTTAAAATAATTTTTCCAATTTATCCCTGCCTCCAACAGGCTTTTGTGCTTATTATCTTTGTTTATTTGGCCTTCTCGAGAAGAAATTTCAAAAATACAGCTCATGACATGATGCACCGGTGCAAGTTTTAGACAAATGATGACATGGCTTATATTTTACAAGACACTTGTAAACGGAGGGACCAACAAAACACTGTCATATTACTTTCAGTAGATGAAGGCCTATTATTAGGACTGGCAAACTCGAAGCAAGTTAGATATATTTAACTATTGAAATCTCCTTAAACGAAAAATTGTAATCTACTTGTCATTCTAGCTTGAAAATTTGAGCTGGTTTTAGGAGTAGCTAGGGAACAGCCAGAGAAAGCCAGAATCTTACTGTCCCAAATCACACCATTTTCAGTAAAAGAAATGTCAATCCTCTTTCCTTTATAGGGGTCAGATCCCACAAAGTACAAAAAATAGAATGTTTCACTCTGCTCCCATTTAAGTCAAATGTAAGACTCCTCTGGACATGGACGAAAGGTCAGGGAGAAAAGCACAAAGTAGAAGTTAGCCTGGTCTCCATGGCAGCCTTCCTAATTAGGTAGAATTTGTTCCCCCTCTTTGCCCACATAAGGTACCTATTATTAGAAAGTAGCCCAGTGCTTCACTGGAAAAAAAGTAGAGTTACTGTGTGTGGCAGTACAATAGAACATCCTGATCACATTGTCTGGGGATAATTCACTGTATTTCTCCATTGTATGGCTGTGTTTTTAAACAACTATTAGGGTTAGGACAAAAATGCCATTTTTCATCCCTGTTTGCTCCTTCAGATAGGAATTTTTCTTTGCTATCCCTTGGCTTATTGCTCTTGGTTATCAACTGACAGTATCAAAAACTTAAAAATAGTCCTCCATTCTTTATGCTCTGCATTTCAGCAAGTGGGAAATGAGAACATTTTCTTTAATAGCGAACTCTATTAAAGCACTAGATTTGTATTATTTATATTTATTCCATTGTGCTCACTAAAGTATTTCTCTAGTTACCTCTAACTGTATCCATGGCATGTTCGACAATGAATATACATCACACAAAATTAAGGCAATAGCATTACTGCTTATTTTAGATTTCCATTCTTCACTAATGAAATTCAGTAAGATGAAAATACTGTTTTTCTATATTGTTCTCTACAGCAATAAAACACTAACAAGCAAACAGACCAATAAGCATGAAAATGTGAATTTACTGGGGGCCCTACCCAACCAATACATTTAAACGCAAGTGTTTTGCATGATTGTGGTTAGAATGAAGCTGTTTCTGGGCCAGAAATTGGCAATTATACATGGACAGTACAACTGAGAAATGAACAGTGAGAGCTGATCGAGTCAAACTGAACTTTGAGCACCTATCCTTTTCTTGGCAGCAAAAAGCATCTTCTCATCATGCATGATCTTGCAGTTGACAGTGATTTTTTGTAAAGACACTACCCATACATTTGAGCATGAAGTTACCTCGAATAAATGGAAGTTGATAGAAGTTACCTTGAATAAATTCAGCATACCCTTGCAGTTGCACTTTCAATCGATAGGATGAAACTTCATTGTCTTACTGGGTTGCTATATGAGCAAGCAGCTCTGGGAATTGAAATAAAGCCAGCCAGCTGAAGTGGCTTTTGCCAGTTTAGACCTCTGATTTATAATTCATAATACTAGTCTGAGCAAATCAGAATGTTTTGGTAAGTTTGTAACAGGGACGGACATTTTGTATGAGACAATTTCCTTCATTTTGTAATGAAGGAGTAGAAGCTTTGTTATAACTGAGGCCAACTTTATAGTTTTGAACTTGTAAAATAATTATATCTACTATGTGTATGTTTGGATGGACTTTTAGCAACCACTACAACCACTGGAAATAAAGCTGACCTACAGCAGCTGATAGAGCAGGGTGACAGTGGAAGTGTACTCAGGGGCATGCAGTACAGCATGTTCTGTTTGGGCTTGAGACTAAACCCTGCTTAAAAAAAAAAATTATAACACATAAATGCCGAAGAGTCAATAAAGAGAAAAGGAGATTCTCTGCTTTTGAAAAGAAAAAAAAAAACTACAAAAAGCAAGTTACTGAAATCAGATAGAAATACACTGAGAGGCAATTTCATAAACCTCTGGAAGCACATAGAACTTTTCCTGAGAGGTATCTGGACAAATGATGCAACAAGGGTATGAGCTAAAGTGAATTAAGAAGTGGAGTTAAATGAATTCCTGTCTATTTGGAAGATCTCTGGAACAGTAGGAACTAACATCTCTAAAAGAAATGGTTCTGCAAAGAACCACCACAGAGAGGAGAAAGTTTTGCTAAAATTTACATTTTGGTTACTGAGAAATCTGAACCACAAGAATGATCAGTTTAAATCAAACACTGAGCAAAGGGAAGCTCTTCCTCACTAGCCAGGGATTCCTACTTCTTGAAAGACAACTTGCCCAGTTTTGTTTCATTTATGCCCTTTTTGTTTAAAGACTTAAAAGTCTTTTTAGTGTATATTTCACCATGAGCTTCTTTCCCACTCCATTAATCTTGGACTTCTTTTCACCCAGCTATTCGTATTTCCATTAAAATGCAAGCTAGTTGGGAAAAACAAGTGAAATGCAATGAGGCACACCTCAGCAGCAAGGCTGGCTGGTAAACTGACGGAGAATTAGTTTTATTCAACCTGAACTACATAACTGTGGCTATTCTGACTTCATTTGATACCCTACAAACCATTTTTCTGCCCCTCCAGACCTGCTACCTCTTAAGCTTGCCCCCTACCTGGAGGTAGTCACTCATCATCCATTTCCAAGATTTCCAGTTTGAGAAAAGAGTATAGCTCTGTATTCTTCACCTTTCTGAAGCTTAAAATAATCTTTCTTCATGGCTCAGACACACACATTCATATGCCTACTCAAACACAAAAGTCCCACCATTTCTTGCTATATAGAATAAACACAAAAGTAGGGTGACAGTCAGACTCTTACAAACTTGGCAAAGCTGAGGTGCAATACATCACATCAGCATCTGTGTCAGTGACAGATTCTGTACAGATGAACAATAATGCAGTTATGTGGAACCAAACGACTTTGGATGGCGAGTTTGTATCTTATCTTTCCTCATCACAAAAATTAAAAAGCAGAAGAGAGAGGGGAATGCTTAGGAGCAGCCAGCAAAAAAGAAAGGGAAGAAAAGTTGCAAATGGGGTGAGAGAAGCAAGATATATGCATGCTCCAGTTTTACAATATTAATCATAAGAATCCAGAAGATATACTGCACCTTTTACAGAGCACATGGACCATACGAAGTGGCAGGCAGTTTGTCAACAATCTGCATAGCTACCTGCAAATTTTTTTCCACTTTTGCTCCAGAAAAAAAAATGTTTTCTAGCCAAGTTATTGCTAACATAACAATCAATAGCTTTGATGCTTTTGGATAAAACTTCCCACTACAAATATTTGAAAACCCTCCATAAGACCTAGGATTCCCTTTTTCTTATGAGTATTAACTTCCTTAAAAAATAATCCTTATGAATGAACTCATCCAAGTTTGGCATGTACTTCAGATAGAGCACTTTAGAGAATACTGTTTTGTTTAGGTAGCATGTGAGAAAAATGAAAGCTTGTTTCAAAGGTATCCTCACAAGCTTTTCAGATCCACCATTCCTTGCAGTCTTGCAAGGGAGATAGCATATTTAGTTGCTGCAATAAAAAAAGAAAATAGCATTGATTATGAAATTCTACAGCTTGGCTTAAACAGGCAAAGAATAAAAGTCCAACTTGTCACAAAGCATCAAAAATAAGACAGTGGTAGATAAGAATGCTTTTTTTGTTCAAGTTAGCTCTTTCCAAAATAGGATTCTTTCTACATAAAATGGAAACACATGGCATAATCAACAGATGAATCCCCGCTGAAATAAGGTTGATATCATCTAATCATAATTATCATTACCCTAGATTTAAGCAAAGTATCCTAATTAGTCCTATGAATCTTGTCTTGTGCAGTCTTTTTTTAACTCAAACATAAGAGTGTTGTCTAAACTACTTTAACACTGTCTCCAGGCCATTAGCATTATGCTGAAGTCATTAAGAGGAACTTCCTATTTTTAGCAGTTCAGAAAGCATATTCTGCTAGAATTTACCTTAACATTCAGCAGCAAGCAGTTAGGGGAGCTGAAACTGCACTTTGTTAAAATCTAAAGCCAGACAATTCAAATGTCAGATGTTTACAGCAACATGCTAATGATTTTGACAGTTTCTTCAATCTCCCATATATAATTTTTGCTTTCACAGTGGAAATGTGTGATGGTTACTCAAATCCAGAAATAATATTGGTTAAAAAAGGGCCAAATGAGGCCAGTTTCCAGACCAAAAGAAGCTTAAAAATGAGCAACACATGATTAAACAAATGAACCAAAAATGAGAATAGAGCCACTAGTGTACAAGGAATGTAAACACAAAGTGTATTTTTAAACTTTTTTCCATCCCCAGAATGGTGAAACACCTTAAATAAGGCAAATATTTGCTCTAGATTTCAAAGAGAAGTAGAAGTTTGTAAGCACTGTCTTGATCTTCGATTCATGTACAGATGTATCTATTTTGACAAAATATTTTATCAGTCTAGCCTGCTCAGTAACCCAGAGATGAATAATTATTGATTATAGAGATCAGAATATATCCCTATACATACACATGGATATAAATGTCCATTTTATATGTGCCCATGAAAATTGACATATTCAAGGTCAAATTTCACAGAGATATCACCATTTAGTCTTACAATTACATACATGTAGAAATGAGTGATATGAAAAGGTCAGAATTCCCTCTTTTATCAGCACCAAAAAGGTTTATCTCCCTATGGATTTTCTGATGTCTAATAAGGTAAACTATTCCAGTTAAAGCTTTTCTAATTGCACATTCAACTTTTCCTAGCACATAATAAGGATTCAGATCAGGATTCAGCCTTCTATAATTCCCTTAAAGCCAATAAAATGTAGGAAGCGAATCTACAGACAACCAAGCTTTATTAATTTCTTCCAGTGAGAGTGGTACCATTTGTTTCTCTTGAAGATTAAAATATGCATTACTTTTTGCTCAGTCTAGTGTTTTCCTCCGAGTATAAGAAGTCTTTATTGATGTCATTTGCATAGCTTATGCCTGGGAAGAAGGAACTTTTGCACATAAAGTCTGGTTTATCTGAAGACAAAAAGAACTCAATATTGATCTCAGTGAAACAACTATACTCATAATGGGCATCCTAAGGTTGTAGTTTTACAACCATTTTAGATTGCCATAAGCTGGCCCTGTCCCTGAAAAGCAGACTGTCATCCAAATAGCTCTGTTTTCCTGTGCCAGAATATGCATTCATGCAGACAAGCACTGAACAAGATTAGCAACGGTATTTTTTTAGTGTGCCGGAGGGAAAGGACCTTTCTCACCTAGACTTAATATTTATGTATATTTTTTTTTCCTGAGGCCTTCTAATCCTGCCTGTCAGGCATCCCGCCTTTTCACTGCTTTCAATCATCTATTCCAGTTTGCTTTTTTAAACAGAGCCAACTGTTTCCAGCATCCTAATATAGCCCATATACCCTAATTACGTTCCCCATGCCATTTTCTTAGAAATACTGCCAACTTAAACAGTTCCCATTCCCAGCTGCCTTCTCATTGCTCCCTCCATAGTGCCAGAACAACTGTGTGAACAGCATCAAGGAATTTATCAGTTTTAGAATAATATTGCAGATAAATGTTTAAGTGGCTTACATGGTCACAGTTTATTCCAAAGGACTCCTTTACTGTTCTCCACAATAGATAGTCACAATTAACAAATTTTCAAAGATGAAACATTTCCCTAGATTAAGCATAATCAGTGAGTCACCTGCTCTGCCTGCAGTGAGTCAGTATCACACATGAAATCAGAACTCAGGAATTTTCAGATGAAAACATTAGTAAAAGTGTCATTTTGGTAACCCAAGCAAACATAGAAAGAGTGAGAGAGGAAAAATACCCCTCAAAAAGACAAAGCTAGTAATAAGCTGATATGAAACAGCAAAGTCAATAGGCTTCTTTGGAAACCAAGTCTGGGAACGCTTTTTTGTTCTGTGCCTAACACAGTGGGAATCCTGGATCAAAGCTGGGGTCATAAGTGGTACGACAACACAAACAGAACACAGGGCACAGGGTAGGAATGAGGAGTACAACCTCTCTTCTGACCCTGCCTTTCTTCAAAATAGTATACCCTCACTAAAGTGCTATGATTTTTTTTAACATTATAAAAAAAACACTCAGGCAAAATATTAGTTTAACACTTAACAAATATAAACCTAACTGTGGCAAAAAAATCAGTCATCTCCATCTAGTCACTGAGTTTTGTACCTTGTCAATAGCCTGAAGAAGCCTTTAAGAGAACACAAGTGTTCTGGTATTGATTCCTATGTAATAAAGATTTAACTTTATCAGATTTAAAAGTACATCCTTTTCTTTAAACTAAATACTAAAGACATGCTTAGTAAAGAATTTGCTTCCACTGTTTGTACCTGTAGCCGGCAATAACACTTTTGTACTTCAAACAAAGATGCAGCCACAAGAGCTGCTCATGCACATGGTCCATAAGATATGCTATGGACCCTTCTGCATAACATCACCCTCGTGACAGATGAGTGTAAAAATCAAAGCCTCCACTTGTGCATTCAAGTTTTTATACACACCCAATAGTGCCACTGCTATGGGAGCAGAAAGCTGGAATGCACTTAAGCATCCAAACGAGGAAACATCATCAAAGACTGCAGTAAATCTTAGATCTGGGTTTGAAGTTATCCCTAAACTGTGCCTATAGAATTAGGTGATCAACTAGCTTGACCAGATTTTCTCTTTTTAAGGGAAAAAAGCAATCTCACAGGGAAAAAAAATGCTAGCAAAGACAGCAGTGAGTGTGGTTTTATTCCTTTTCTTTGCCCTGTACCTTGGCCAAGTGCAAGCAGAGCACACACACCAAGGGCAAGGATACCCAACCGGGAAGGCTTTGGAGTCACCACGAGACTCCCTTCCTGCTCGTCAGGGCTCTTCACTGCCCTCAGAAAGAAAATGAGAACTGCAGAGGAATGGACCCAAGGTGACAACCAAGGGTCAGATTAGTTCATACCTTGCCTTTTTGCTCTCTCCTTTTTCTAAAACCTTTTCAGCATGACAGCATCATACAACATCACTATATAAATAGCCTTCTTGAGAGGGAGAACACTCACAGCAGCACTAATCAGCCTTTGCAGAGGCAGGATTTCAACGCTCAGGTACCAGAGGTACGTGTCCACTCACCGCCTCGCCGTAGCAGGTGCTCTGGGGTCCCCACGTGCCCAGGGGAGTTCCCCACTTCCTCGAGCTTGGGGCACGCATGACAGACGGTGTCCAGCTGGCTCCTCTGCTTGGTCAACCTGTCCTGCCCCGGAACAGGAACCACTGTCTTGCTGCCAGGAGTCACAGTCCGTCTTCTAGCCCTCCTAGAGCTGAGTGGAGATGGCGGCTGCCAGGAGGCAGCCCTGAAGTGCAGCAGGTGAACACAGCTACCTGGCCGGCAGGGGCTGAGCCGAGAGAGGACCTGTGAGGCCTCAGGTGAGGCTGCCTAGGCCCACGAGATCCTTTTATCACCTTTAGGCCCCAACAGCTGCTGTGCTGGGGCAATCACAGGCCTTGGCCCTGACCTCCCCAGAGCTGGGTGCTGGGGTGGGGGTGAGAGGCAGGGCAGGGCAGGGCAGGGCAGGACAGGACAGGACAGGACAGGACAGGACAGGACAGGGCAGGGGGACAGGGCAGGGCAGGGCAGGGCAGGGCAGGGAAAATGGCCACCTCATGGGGGAGAAGATGGCTGCCTTGTTGGAAGGCAGATGGCTTCCTCACCAAGGAGCTCGCAGGCCTTGGAGCGGGTTTGCTCCAGGTAGGGTAGGGTGAGGGCCAGGCCATCTTCTCTTTTTGGGGATGTCTTTTATCTCCATGTATCTTCCCTGTAATAACTGATCTTACTGTCTCTATGGGCCTGTGAATAGACATCGATGACTCTTATCTCACAGAGTCAAAAAGGATGCCCCAATGTAAGCCACTGTAAACTACATTGACCCATTTTACCACTATATCACCATGTCAGAGAGATTTGCCAGAAGTCTTAGATGTTTCATTATTCCCTCAAGGAATCTGACACATCCTGGAATGAAGCTGTGGTTGCAGGGTCAGAACCAGATTCTGATTTCAGAGACAGTGAATTCACTGCTCAGATTCAGTCCATGTCTCGGAAGTTGATTTGTATTCATACCGGTACAGCTGGGGTCAGTATCTGACAGTCTCCTCACAGCTAACTGAACTAAAGGTTTTTGCCAGCTGCTTCTCCAGATGCACACATCATCATGAAAGTAAACAGATCCACACACATACTTGCTAAGTTACCTACCAATACAATTATTAAAAAAGAAAAAGAGAAAGAGTATACCAGAATCATGACTGCTTTCTGCATGCTCCCTGAAGTCAGGGTTCTCAAGATGCCCTTCTTTTCTTCCCTCAACCTTTCTTATCTTCTCCTCCATATCAAAACTTACATCTTTCTCTTGTGCAGCCCATACTGTTCATCCTTGACTAGTCTCCCTGCTGCTTTTGTTTTGTTAATGAAGAACTCGTTTCTGGTCTTTGCCCCCAACAAAGCTTCCTATGCTTAAGTTGTCCCCAAACTTTGCAAATTGTGCAGTCTTTGAAAGCCAATGCTATAAACTGACTGTTCTCTTTGCTCTGCTTTGCTCTGTTTCTGGGGATCTTGCGTTGCTCACAGCTGTTTTTTCGATAGCTTTGTTTACTGGTTGCTTTAGGCTTCAGTACTCCTGTTATCTTAGGATGCTTCCACATGAACTGGAGTCAGCAAAATTAACCAGTCTTCAACTGTCTCTTGGGAGTCCTGGCTTCACATATGCTGAGCTGCACAGTGATAAAACAATGGTAGAGCCTAAGCCAGGACACACAGAATTTTCAAACTGTCACAACATAATTTACTACTCTGTTATTTTTCAATATTATTTGCTCAGTTCAGCTGGAAAAAAAAAAGGGTGATGCCTGCAGAAAGAAGAGAAAGTTCATTTTTAATCTTCCCTACCATCTGTAAACTTCTAAGGGTATAAAACCCTTTTTTACTGATTTAACAAGTAAAGATATATAAATCCCTAAGACCAGCATTATAAACACACCATTGACTAAGATGCCTCCTACTGTATATAAATAAAATAATATTTTGCATTAGACCTTTTGAAATGGGAATTAGACTGCCTGCATGTGCTAGGTGTGTGCAGGGGTACAGCAGGGGTTGTGCCTGCCTAACTTTGAACAACTGGCTCTGTGTCTCAAACTGCCCTTCTGACACTTTAACACTTTAGAACTAGTTAGTGATTTCTGGTAGAGAAAAGAAGTGGAGTAAGTACCTATTCTAATTAAATCCATAGCATACCAGAAAAAGCCTGTTTGGTAACATCTGTACTGCAGTGATCTTTGACTAATTCCTCTTTCCAAAAACAACATTGCTGCTGACAAACAGAAGCTCATACTGAGTTGTTTTTGTAGAGCAGTCAGGGACAGGACAATCTTGGAGGCAGAATGACTTGTTTGTTCTTCAAAGTGGCAATCTTTTACCATAGGGACTAACAGCTAGAGAAAGCTTACACTGCTGCTTCTCCTGTCATACCAGTTATTAATCTAATACGAAGTACAATTTCCCCATCTATTCTACAGAAAACAAAAAATCAGTTTATAGGTATTAGCACATTATTAAGTATGCTTACTTTAAACAATTTTACAAGGTGCTAATTAGATTTCCAGGACTGGAAATAAACATAATTAGATCAGTGTTAGTAGGACCATAGGCCTATCAGAGCAAGGAGGAACTGTGATCTCTATTCCCTATTCAATTCCCTATTCAAAATTTCCATTCAATTTCTCTGTTGAAAAAATTGAGGGGTCTTAATTTGACATTTCAGTAGTGGAAGGAAAAATACTCTGGCTTAGGACGGCAATGAATGCACAGTCTATAGTCATAAGGTCTGGAAAATCTGTCCACTGCTTGAGGGGAAGAGAGACAGTGAAATCACATACACTGTGAAGATCCATATAAATTAGATAAGCAAATTCTTATTTTTAGCATTTGCCCAACAGCAGTGACGAGAGAACAGCACATAAACAACTCAGAAGAGAACAAGTAATGCAGGCTAAGCCAGGGTACACTGAAATAGTCAAGTTCCAGACACAGGGTGTTCTCACATAATACACTGAAGAAAAATTGTAATATAGCGTCAGATATGAAAAACAGATATTTCTGTCCTCAACCTTGCCACTCTGAGTGTGATCTTGTCAAGTGCCAAAATCACTTCAGTGTGTCCCACAAATTCTCCTGTGACGCTGGATTGTGACTTCTGCTCCTGCAATCAGGTGCCTAAATTTTAGGCATGGATCTTTTACTGAATCTGACCTTGAAGATCAGATTGTAATTCCATGAAGGTTCAAGCTCTTCCAGAATATCTGAATAAAGAGCATCATAAGTTATGCTTTGACAGGGGTCTCTATGCACGCTGCTCAGCGTCTAGTCTCTAAAGGAAAATTAACACTGCAGTTCCTGTCTTCTAGCAATGCTAACCTGCATTTCTCTGATCACTTATATACTAAGAACACATAATATTGCATATAAAGAAGGACTCTGTTGCAGTTCTGTGCTCCACTGTCCCAGATAAAATATAATTACAGCTTATAGTGTATCTAGGAGCTTATCTTGTTAAAATAGACAAAATAGGATGAGGATTTGTTCACAGTATGAACTGCAACTAATTTGTAATCCTCTCCACGGATTCAATTTTGTTTGTAAGTAAGGACAGCTATTAAAGATGACATTAGCTTAGAGTACGTTTCCATCCTCCACATGACTCTTGCTTGAGCATCTGTGCTCTTGCGAGCAATCCTTTGATTAAATTCGTGATCTCTGTAAAGATAATCCTCTAATTTCTCCTTTCTCGTTTTCTTAGAAAAATTGTGTTCATCTGTAACCAGAAGAACATATAATTAAGTGTATTTACCTTAATTTAACACCATTTATTTTTTCAAAATGATAAAAATTGTACCTAATTGCAGATGTTCTGAATTGAAAACAAGAGCAAGGGCCAAAGAGATTTTCAAAATTTTATTACTTGGTGCTCTTTAGGACAAGAAGAAATGCATTCTATATCTGCACTGTAAGAAATCTGAACAATAGCAGCAAAACTGAGCATCGAAAACATTTTTCAGAGCAGTCTCCTGGCAGGACACCCACACACTGCTTGTAAAAGAAAATCTAAGGAAAGTCTCAGTCCTTTGCTTGGAAGAGATCAACAAATGGTAGCACTGGAAAGCCTGTACATGGGCTTTTCTTCATCACCCTGCTTAAAAAGATCAGTTGCACAATAGCATGGGCCAAACATAATTAGGACTGGTGAGAGAGGGATAATATCTTAGCTTGGAATAGGAAAAATATAGATGGGAAAATTTTCACATCAGCTGGACTTGACAAATGTTGTCATTCTAGAATATTTAAAGATGTAATTGAAGTGGTCCCACAACTGGTAATGGTTGGTTTTTTTAAACTAGTAGACAAGGGTACCAAGTGAGTAAAGAAAAACAAATGTAGTTTCTCTCCTAAAAAAAAGTAGCTGGGGAATTAAGGATCACACCTCTTAATTTACATCTGGAAAAAACAGCAATGACAGCCAACACAGAGCTATCAAGAAAAAACTCTATCAGGTCACTCTAATTTTCCTCTGTGAAGGGTCACATATCTTGGTTCCAATAAAACTTTTGCCATTGTCTAATACTACATGGAAGTGTCATTTAGATGAAATCGCTCTTGCATTCTGGTGCTTTTCCCCTGTGTATAAACTATACTGAGATTGTAATATCAGATGATTCTCAGTGAAAAACGAAGAACTTATCAAACTGGATTCTGCAGCAGTCTGTCCCAGACTCGTACTATCAGGATGTATATTTTCACTATGACTTGGCAAGTGGAATACAGACTAGGCTTATTAGATTTGTAGATGATAGCAAGCTGGGAGAGATACATAGTACGTCCCATTATGTAGGATAAATTGTAAAAACTGTCTGAAAGAAAAGGCAGTTCAATAGGGATAAGTGCCATACAATTCCCAGAAAAAAAATCGACTACAAAAATAAAAGACAGAGAATGTCTGGTTGGACAGCACTGTTGCTGAAGCTGGGACACAAGCTGGACATGAGTCATTAATGTCATGCAGTCACAAAACTGGAAGATGGCATGCTGAGAGGTTTAAAGGAAAGGATAGTCTACGAGGCCTATGTGAGGTAACCCTTCATTCTGCTTTGCAATGGTACAGCTTTGCCTGGGATGCATGTGGGGCCCCCAGTTCAGGGGCCCAATCTTCAAGAAAGCTGTAGCTGAAATCAAGAGAGTCCAGATCATCGAGCCACATGGGAGATCTTTTAAATCTGTGCAAGTTCTGCCAATGCATCTCTGAAAGGGCTGTGCCCATAGCAGCCCTGGATGTGGCTGCTCCGCATGCTGCTGCGTAGCCCGGGCCCCTCGGTGCATCAAATTGCCCGGCACATGTGAGTAACAGTGTCCCTGTGCAACGCAGAGGGGCCCTCACAGCTCTGGCTGAGGCTGCATTACTGCTGGACTCAGTGAATTTGCTCTTGCTGGTGGCGTTAGGCTGCCTGAAACAGTGCAGTGGAGATCTGCCCATAGGGAATAAGCATTTCTCTGAGCTTTCACACCAAAGCTGGAAAGCTGTTTCCAACCCACAGACAGTTTTTGCCTCTGTTTACTGCTATTAGTTGCTTATTTACCACCCTTTAACACATAATATTCTACTAAAGACAAATTATTTTCCTAGTGACTTTATATGAAATGTTTTCGGTATGATGGATAAGAATTATCCAATATATTGATTGATATTATCCCATATATTGATTTGACAAAATACAATTACCTTTCATAATGAAGTAAAGCAGATACAGATTAAATGGAGCATTGTGTGAAGATACTTGAAAGTATACTGTGAAGTCAAAACGGACATAAAAAGCAAGTTGTATAAATACATAAATGTGTGCGATATTGTACAGAAGTGCTCGTTTACCATTCAGTGATATTTTAAAAGCAACTGGCCACTGTCCATAAACACCTTCCCTCCAGGAAAATATATGAAAAGTTAAATAATAAGAGTTAATGAGGAAAAAAATATGCAAATCAAGATTTATTGTATGCAAAGATTTATTGTATTGTATTTATGTAAAATGCATGAACAAATAAAATATTGTGTATGATCTTCTGATCATGAAGATAAACTGAGGCAATCGGAAGAAATATTATGCCACTAATCAAGGATCTAGCCTTTTTTTCTGAAATACTGCTCAAATAGTAATTCTGAAACAAACAACGCCTTCCTGAGAATCACAGATCATCAAGTAAAATAAAATAAAATAAATGTTACACTGGTCTGGGCTAGTTTACAAATATAATCGCAGTGACCTACAATCTGAGCTCAGCTAGAACAGATGATAAAGGACAGACAATCCTTGCTGTCACCATTACTAAAGAGAGTATTTCTCCTAAGCAAAGTACAAAAAGCCAAAAGTACAAAAGTTCATGGTAAATGTGCTGAAAGCTTTCAAAGATGGGTTTCAACAACATTGAAAAGCCACTGTAATGAGATTTAATTTCAATAATCCCGGTTACCTATTGCCTTTAACACTAATGACTATATGCAGGCAAATCCTTCTAATATGTGCCGTAGATCTCTCTCTTACAGTTTGAGCAACCGGCACACCTTGTTGAAAATCATATACATGATAAAATGGAAAAGACTAGGTTCTAATTAGGTATCAGCAGGTTGTCAGCCATGTGCTATTTTGAGAATGACACTTCCAATACTGTAAGTCAAGCCCAGATTTGGGTTCTGTCAGGGATACAAGTTTTGGTAACTTTATAAAGACTTAAGGTTTTCTAGCTCGTTCTTAAAAAAATGTTATTATAAAGCTACTTGAATAAAGGTTGTAGTAATTCAGCATATTAGCTATTCTGTGATGAAGAATATTAGAAGTGCCTTGGATGGCATTTGAATATAGTTGAGTGAGGTACTTAAGCATCTCTCTATTGCTAGGATGTACTTCAGTATGTGCGTATGTACTTTATCAGAGTAAAACCTAAATTACCAAGAGTAAATATCTGAGTCAAATTTTCAGATGTAGCTTTTCTTTTTATTGCTTGATTATTGCTAAGAGTCAAAGCATCAGTGAAATTCCAGCATCTTTGCAGTATTTCTGCCTAGATATTACTTAGTAGAACAAATGTTTTCAATTAGCATTTATATTTGATTATAGGTAGAAGATTTGGATGATGGATAAAAGGAGAAATTTTTCTGAAAATCTGATCCATAGCTCAGCAACTTGGACCTGATTCTTTTCTTTAAGGAAAGAGATCCCATGGAACTGTTCATATGCTTCATGTTTGGCACATGCTTAGATACCTTGCTGCAGACTGAATAAAAGCCAAAGGAAATAGATGGACCATCGTACTGTCTCCAAACTTTGGAAGATTTTTCTGTCAAAGACAAGTCCTTTTGTGAGTACTTGAAATAATGTGTGACCTGGTTTGTATAGTTTTGTATTTTTTATCTCACAAATCCTCACCTCCACCATCATAAATACAGTTTCCCCCTCTCTGTCTTCTACAATATTCTTAGCAGGTAAGAGGTAGCGCTTGCCTGTAGTGTGGCTAGTTTACTTCTGTTAAATGGAGTGTATGCAGCCTCTGCTTCTCTCAGTGGTCGCACTAATGAGATCTTTTCTTCCAAAGAGCCTCCACTTTTGATGAAATTTAATTATAAATGAGACTTCTACATTTTTGTCAAAATCAGTTAAAATTATCCCATAGATGTAAAACTTCTTCAGGGACATAGGGGTAATTATGTTATACTAATATGATAGTTACTAATATGATAGTTACTAATATGATAGTATAATAGTATAAATCTCATTTTCATGGGAAACTAGGTTATAAAGAAAATCATTGCCAGCCTTAAAGAAATGCACTTTTAGGAGAGAGAAAGTCTCCTTTTCATGAAAGGGAAATATTTTCCCGGAATAAATCTGGGACTGCATTTCAGAAGTTAGCAATGTTTATAACAATAACCTAAAAAACATAAGTCCTCTGTAATTATCAGAAAATAAACATCTACTAAAACATGGAGCTGTAACAAAATAAAAATATACTGAAAATAAATATCAGCAGGGTTTCTGTGAAGAGAAGAAAAAAGCAAGGGCATGGGCAGGGAGCACAGGAAACAAGCCAGGGCAGTAGTTCCCACATATTTATTGATTTACTTATTGGTTATTTGATTATGGAGAAGATAATTTCGGTGGGCCAAACCTATGATGATTATAACTCCTCTGGCTGCAGTGAGGTTCTACTAGAAATTAACTGATTCCTCTTCCTCTCATAAGTCAAATGGTGAAGAAGATCAATGGCCTCATTTCTTTTCTTGGCTGAGAAAATCAGGTGATCAAAGTCCTTGTTCTCAAAGGCAGCACTTCTATCATCTTGTCTGGCAGACTCCAGTAACAGGGACCTCCACAGTGTAGAATGTTTCTGCCACAGTGTAAAATGTTTCTGCTTTCTCTAGGTTTTCCAGAGGCACTGACAAGAGACAGATGGAAAAAAAGAATTCAGTGTGCACTGGGAGAAGGCCTGGTGAAGATTTGACGGAGCCAAGTCATCATATTATGGTAAGAAAGTAATTTATTATCTTTCCCCAATATTGGTGTGAAATAGATTAAAAGTCCCAAGCAAATGCATCACTGGTTATAAAAAATGAATTCCTCTGAGGAGGGGTGCCTGACACTAGCAGATTTTATTGAGCTTCAAACATTAAAGTACCCCTTGCTTACTGTTCTCAGCAGACACCTCAAAAATGCTTTTTACATGTATATTTGTATCCTACCAAGTAATTTATTTCCATAATTTAACTATTGTTATATTTTCCTTTTTCTTAG
The DNA here is from genome assembly GCA_013398735.1 of Nothocercus julius. Classification (NCBI taxonomy): domain Eukaryota; kingdom Metazoa; phylum Chordata; class Aves; order Tinamiformes; family Tinamidae; genus Nothocercus; species Nothocercus julius. The sequence goes on along the minus strand of VZSV01000008.1, from coordinate 6,972,382 downwards.
TATCTTTATGGCATATTTTTACCCATGCTGTGAGTGCTCTAAGCTGTACATTAATGTCACATTTCTTCCTCTGCAATTGCAAAGTAAACCATTTTCTTTTTGTGGTTCAGTACAGTATGTGGAATGCCAAAGGCTCTCATGAGCCTTTTCAGTCCTTTCTCAGATTTGCCTTGTGCATAGAGTAGAAGTCCAGGCAGCTGGGGTTTACTATTGGATCCATTCAGCACATGACCCAGCCTACCCTTTTTGTACCATAGTGAATATTTTCCTACCTCACAAAAGGACTATGAGTCTGCGGATAGAGTGTGAGCTCATCAAAGAAAATATGTTATGAAAATCCAGCTGTGTGAAGTGCTATGCTCATATTTGAGATATCACAAAAACCTAGTGAACTGAAGATGTCAAAGTGATTTATATTTTTTTTGTCCAAATGCACTTGGATCCCAAAATTCTGTTTTAATATGCATTACATTTTTCCTCCTTGTTACTGAGATCAATTCAAAGCATTACACTGATGATATGTTCCTAGTTTCCTATTAAAACGGAAAAGTTTTAGCAGGAAACTACAGCAAAAAAAAAAGTTTCTGGGATAAGAGTGTGAATAATGAACAGTTTCAATAACATATTGTGTTTGAGGGTGTATAACATGCTAATTATATGAATAACCCATCATGACTAGGAATTCCTGATTTGAATAGTTAAGTCTAAAGAATAGGGCTGACAGATCAGACTGAAGGGCTCAGCATACTTGGCTAGTGCTAATAAACTCTCCTTTTCACATACAGCTTGTTTCTAAGAAGTATAGATGTTTCCTGGGTCTTCCAAAATCTTAAAAGTAGTAAACATTATAAAACTGTAAATCATATTCTTGTAAAAAAAAGAAATTGTCCAATTCCTTAACATTTTTTTTCCTGGTTGTTTATAACTGCGCCTTATAAGCAAGTTCTAAATGTGGGATTTTTAAATGACTTCTTAAAAATTGGTGGTCAGTTCTCTTTGTAAGTGATCAAAACATTGATCTGTGAAAAATACCAACATTTCTCCAAATAGCAGCCATGAATCCAGGAACTGTTTCCAAATATATTTCTGGAGTTGACACGTATCTTGTAAATTTGCTCCAGAATGTCATCATCAGGTCTGAACAATTTTGCAGAAGAGGTGTTATATTCCCCCCTGAGCTTGATATTTCTGCCTGAAAGCACCCAAGGGTAGGATGCAGCAGGATGAAGTCTGCTTTCGGTAATACCAGCTGCCAGTAAACTCAAGAGGCCTATTAAAAATAGAATTAGTTAAGAAGTACAGCCACACAAAATTTTCCTGGCAGAAAACAAAGGGGATGCACTGGAGTTGCTGCATAAATTCCAGACGAACAAGGATTCTCTCTGCTGTGGTGATCTCACTACAACTTTTTAAGTCATCAAAAGGTGCTGCTTTGTACTAATGGCTTAGCTATAAGGTATCATTTTACCACTTTCACTGGGGATAACAGAAATTCCAAAATGACCTTTTTCTATTCTTTTTAGTTTCAAAGTTCAGTCATTTTGGTTGCACATTCAGAAAGCCAGCATACAGTAATGTGTTTTGTTTGTCTACCCCTCTATAATTCGCTTATTTATATTTTAGTGCTTTTTAAGACCTAGTCCCTTACTAATTTGTCATTTAGGGACAATTAGATAAGAAAGATTGATTCCTTCATTTCAGCTTATTGAGAATTAAGTTTTTGAAATTATTTTAATATGCTGACTGAGGAGCATTCACAGAACTGCCAAAGAGATGAAACCACAAAGAAAGAGGTAAAGGAATAAATTTGCAGAGACAAAGTTAGTAGAAAGACACAAAATAGATTTGTATTTCAGAGCTTCCCATAGTGACAACAAAAGCAGGTTGTTCATGTGGAGTCAGTAAGATTCAGAAAAGCCTACCTAAGAGAGACACAAAATATGATGATATCGCAGATTTGGAAAAAAATGAAAAACAGTCACATTCTTCCTCCAGAATACCCTTCATTGCCATCAACCTTGATGTGCAAGAATAAAAAGTAAAGAAGCAACCAATCAAATAAATAAAATATCGGGACTCCGTTGCAGGTTCTTGCATTGCTGTTGCCAGACCCGGTGCCAGGTGCAGGGAGCGGAGGCGAGACTCTGGTGCGAAGCTTAACAAGGAACCGTGTCCCCCTTGCTGGGCGCTGCCCTTCACTGCCTTTAGGAACTGCTGTTTAAGAGGGTCATGGTGCTCCCCACATGGTTCCTTCCTGAGAAAGGCCTTAACAATTTCTCCTATCAAATAAACAGTTGTGAATGGCACATAAAAATAGGGGAAAGTAGGTTTCCTCATTAACTATAGCCTCACTATATACTATAGTCTACATGGGCACAAAGGTTCAGGTCTGTCCATGGAGAGCTGCTGATACCAACAGGGATACAATAGAGATCAGGAGCCAGGACAGTGCCTTGCAAGCCTTCTTGAACAGTCAGTTTGATCTCACAGAGGGAGAGTATCTCAAACTGAAAACATACGCACCTGAGTACAAAGAACTGAAATGAGTTACTCAGCAAAAGGGAAATCTCATTCCTCCCCCTCTCTCTCTTGTCTGAGAAGTCACCTTGCCCGTTGCAAGAGCTTCCCCTGACTTAACTGACAACTTGGCAGCCCTGACAAGAATGATTTGACTTTGGATGGAAGCTGGATCCGTGTAAGCATATAGTTACAAAAGAAGTCATGCTTTCCTTTCACTGAGTGCATGTTCTATTTATAGCACATTCCAGATTATGCAAGGATTCCCAGAACTCTGAAAACTCTAGTTCAAAATTGCATATGCATAGCATGGAGTATATTGAGCAATATTTTAAAATCCCATTGCTAGCAGAACAAGCACCTTGCAACTATTTCTACTGAAGAGATGAGATAAATTCCAAAAGATACCACAATGTAATGAAGAATATTTACAAATCATTTTATTTTGTTTAATAAATTATTTTGATAAATAATGTATTTTGAAAAAGCAAAATAGGAATTGCATATGAAACATGAAAAGTCAAGCCAAGTAGTTCAATTGATATAAAAGATATTTATAATGTTTTAGAAAATATGTTTTAGAACATATTCTTGTGGCCAAGAAGGCCAATGGGATCCTGGGGTGCATTAGGAGGAGCGTCTGCAGCAGGTTGAGGGAGGGGATCCTGCCCTTCTACTCAGCCCTGGTGAGGCCACATCTGGAGTACTGAGTCCAGTTCTGGGCTCCCCAGTGCAAGGGGGATGTGGAGCTGCTGGAGAGAGTCCAGCGCAGGGCTACGAGGATGATCAGGGGCCTGGAACATCTGCCCTGTGAGGAAAGGCTGAGAGAGCTGGGCCTGTTCAGCCTGGAGAAGAGAAGGCTGAGAGGAGACCTCACTACTGTCTCTAAGTACCTCAAGGGAGGCAGTGAGGAGGATGGGGCAGCCTCTTTTCAGTGGTGGCCACTGATAGGACTAGAGGAAACGGCCACAAACTGAAGTACCAAAAGTTCCACAGGAACTTTAGGAAAAATTTCTTGACAGTGAGGGTGACAGAGCACTGGACCAGGCTACCCAGGGAGGTTGTGGAGTCTCCTTCTCTGGAGATCTTCCAAACCCGCTTGGACGCAGTCCTGAGCCACCTGCTGTAGGTGACCCTGCGTGTGCAGGGGGGTTGGACTAGATGATCTCTAGAGGGCCCTTCCAACCTTAGCATTCTATGATTCTATATGAATGAATGCTTTAGAATATGAGTAATTTAGAACATAAAAATATTAGAATGTTAAGCCTTTAATGTCAATATCATCTCCAAATACAATTGTGGCAAAATACAATACCCTGCTATCCATTCAGGCATGGGATAGGATCTTTCAGTGGAATTGATTTGTTTTGTGATACAAATATCACAAATTTCTTACATTTTTATTTTGAGAATGCCAAACAGTAAGATTGTTTCAACTGTGATTAAAAAATTGTAATACATAAGAAGTTTCGTAGCCTCAAGTAAAGCAATGCAGCAGAAAAGTCATGTGATTTTAAAACCAAATCACAAATGTCACTGAAAGTACCTATATTTTTCAATTTTAGAGTGTTTTTCAAACACACCACATATATAAAGCATTTCCTGCCTTTTCTTCATCCATGGAGAATTTTTATTTAGTAGTATCACCTATACTTTTCATGTCAGCGGTCTTTTAATCTCTGAGGCACTATTTTTCCATTAACAAACTATGGAAAAGGTGATGGGAGCGCCTCAGTTGTCTATCCGATTATTCATCATTAATGGGCTGAGTTGCAATGTAAACCTGCATACGTAACATTAGAAAGAAGCCAGATTAGATGGCTTTAATTCCTAAAGAGTCATCATTTGAATTCTCTTTTCATAACCTTTCATTTTTAAATTGAACCTTCAGTCTCACATGTTGGTTTTAGCACATCAGCCACTAGATACTGGAATAACTTACACAAGGTGTGAAGTAGTCTGTTTTTAGCTATCTGTTACAAAGTTAGCAATGTTACTATTCTTACTCTGCACAGTGTGTAAGATGTATTCCCACACTAGGACAGTATTTAGTAAGGTCACAAGGATGCCCAGTCCTTATCAAACACATTCCCTGGAAACTTGGCAGGGGTTTCATTTTACAAGAATTCAGGAGCAAGTCAATGGTATTGGTTTATTTAATTTTTTCAGTGTTTGTGCAGAAAACAAAATTTGTATTACTACCCAGTAAAACAGAATTTGTTGTCAGCATCTAATTTTGCTTTGTGTACATTGATTTTGAATCCATTAAATTCACTGACTAGGATCACTTCATATTCACACCACTGCAAATGAAAAAGAAGCAGGCTGAATTAACATCACTGAGACTTATTGTGTTCTATTTAATCATTTCACAAGCAATAATAAGTGAAATAGAAAACGGAGCATTTTACATACAGAAGATAAAATGAAGGCTGGAGGCAAATGCAGTTTAATATATGCAAGAAGTAGCTGCAATTCTTTTCTACATTGAAAAAATATTTCATGTTACCCAGCAAAGACAGGAGAGAAGCGTTAAATGAAAACAGAACCCTGAAGAAAGGAGGACTTGGTCAGAGAGCTACATCTAATAATCCGGGGAAAAGAGAGAAGTCCTCACTTTTTGTTGCTTGTAATTTTTCCAACATTTTTGTCAAAGTCACTCTCTAGCATAAAGTGACTGTGTGTCATGGGAATGTTGCCAGGTACAGTGAGGTACAACTTGAACTCCAACAACTGTTTACCATCTTTGCGGCTCTCCAGACAATCCGTGTAAGAGTGCAGTCTTCAGATTCTACTGCCACACTAAACCAAGCTACCTATCCAGCTAAGATGCATTAAATAAGAAAGGCCCCAGTTTTTTCTAGTGGAAGAAGATGTGCTCTCCTGTACTCTTGAAGATTGGAGTATTATAAGCAGAGGAAGCCTTATTTCAGGGAAGTCTTTTTAGAAACAAAACAAAACCAAAACCAAATGTTATTAAGAGGAAAAAAAGAAGAGCAGCAGCAGCAGAGTTAGTTACTACCATCCTCAAAAGGTGGATATAGCCTCTAGGTATAATCGTAAGTGCACGAGGGGACTCAGATCAGAGAATCTGAGAAAGTGTGTAAAACTAAGTTATGAAACATAGCACATATACTGAACTACACATCCTGAATATATATACATATATATATATACATTGTCTGTATATATACACAGACACAGACAATGTGTAATACAAAAAGTTTGCTTTGACATCATCATTTGTGTTTTTTGCCTATTTACTATGCATGGAGGCTTACGAAACTTTCTTTTCATAGTTTCAGCACTGATAAACCCAGGAGGTATTAGCTGATCTACTGGAATCTGAAGCTAGATAATTTATTAGGTTTAATTAACAGGAAAAAGACTAAGACCTAAATCCCAGCCTATACTATGCTCAGACACAAGCCAGCAGGCAGCCTGCAGGGCCTAGCAGTGCTCAGGAAGAACCACCAGCTAAAGGAGCCGCCCTGCACTGCGCTCTCCTCTCCTTGAACTTCCCCTCTTGCACACTGAAACGGCAGCTTGCCTTTTCCAGCAGGTTCTAGCCAGAAGCCTGCACTGGAGCTCTGCTTCAGAAGTACAGCAAAATCAATTGACTCAGCCTAGACCTCTGGTCAAATCTTCTACCAAAGATACCCTTTACCAGAGGCTGGCAGTCTTGGAAAGGACAGCCACACTTAGCAAATTTACATTCAATCCTGCTCCATTAGAGATTCCTTGTGTGACTTTCAAGAAGAAACTACCCTGTATATGTCTCAGTGTCCTGCCTGAAAATATTTGCAGGGGTGTTCAAGGGTAAGACTGCAAAGCCCTCAGATGCAATGGTACTGAGGACTAGGAAAGAGGACAGATAAAGGCTTTTTTTGGAAGCAGAGCTTTCTGCTTCAACCGTCAACCCCACCTACCCCCCCAGCTGTACCAGAGTTCAAGTGTGGGGGTCAGGAAAGGCTGTGATGGCTCAGAGCATTCAAACTCTGCTCTCAGAGAATGAACATGTCTAATGACACTTAAACAACCACTGGTGGCTGATAAACAATGCAGCATCTTGCCTTTGTGGCCTAAAAGCAGGGTCATCACGCATAGGGCTTTTGAGTTGTGCTGGGAAACAAGAGATCTTAGAAGACTTCACCAAGAGCAGTACAGTTCTGTGTTATATAATTCTCATTTCTACTCTAAGACACATCTCTCAAACGGTTGTGTTCTCTGGCTTTACTCACGTGAGAGTCGCTGTGTTCTCCTTGCAGCGTTGCTCTTGGAGCTCATGGTTCAGTAACTTTCTATCTGCCTTGATTGTAAGTGGCAGTGTCAACGCTCAGACCAAAAATAAACCCTCCTGACTAATGACATGGATACTCCACAGGCTTAGAGTCATCTTTTTATAGCAACCCTTTGATTTTAGATACCAAACATCTGCTATTTTTGGCACAAAGACTGGGGGGAAACTTTCATGATCTGTGGCCTACATGACCAGATTTGCACACTGCTTATGTTCTGTCACAGTGCTGTGGCTTCTGTTAAAGTGAGTGAAATATGTTTATTCTAGTGGATATTTTTACTTAATAGAGGAACAGCTGACCTAGAAAATGGAGACTATACTATCACAGTAGATTTTTGCACTTGTTGCTGGAATATTAAAGACTTTTCAAGAAGTTCTAAAAGGTTTCATGGTTTGATGCTTAATGTAATTGAAGAGAAAAATTTTGAATTGAGTTACCAGTGAAATGTCACCAGTGATGACTTGGATGTATTTCCTCATTTAATGACCTGAAGATACATATATATATATATATATATATTTTTTTTTTTCCCTCTCTCAAGAGAATATGGTACTAGGGATAGATGCCAAATTCACCCTCTGACAAATAGAATTCCACTCTTTATTCATAGCACAGACTGTACATGTCCTTATTCAAATCTTTTTTTTTTTTAAAGTCGTAATTTACCTCTAACAACTCTGCCAGCCATAAACAACACTAGAAGCTGTTGTGCATTGCTATTACTTGCTATATTGCCCCATGTCAGCGCAGTACAACGGGATAGCAAAGTAGTAAAATTTTGGCAGCTCCACCTGATGTAGTCATTGCTGTCAGTGTTCTAGGTAATTATGTTTCTGATGTTTAGCATTGTGTCAAACTTCAAGGAAATGTGTGTTGCTGCTAAATATTTGATAGCTGAACAACATTTGCCAGATTAGACCTAATTTATGATAGTATAGAATACTGAAAGATCACTATGGAAGAGAGGAAGTAATTTATTTTCTGATCTTTGTACATTCCAATATCACCAGTCAGCTTTTTTTAAACAAAGATAACCATTTTCATGATGAAAATGCCATTAGTAGCTGATTAAACACTAGTCCAGAAAAATTAAATCAACCTTTGCCTTAGAAACCATGATAGTTCAATGATATTATTCAGGACAGAGGAGTGATAAGAAAGTACTTACATACAGGTAAAGTGAAATCCATGGCTGATGATCAGAAAAACCCGGAATTTTGGTCTCCATCTCCCAGTTTAATGCTTTCTGCCTTAGAGTTACTCGCTCATGTACCCCTTCTAATCAAAATAAGTTAACAGTAGATCTATGCCATAATCCTGGAAATGAAAAGTCTAACGCAGTATTTGAAATACCAGTATTTAAAATACGTTTTGAAGTGAATTTCACAAGAAGCCTATGAATAGGACCCAGTTTCTTCTGTAAATGTAGTACTAAATACCAGTGCATTAAGGCTGCTTACAGCTGAAAGTAGGATGATCACTTGTCCTATTTTAGGAGACCTCAAGGTATACTTTCTAAGACTAATGAATGCAATTCATTTCACAATTACTCTGAAAGGATTGAAAATCCAACCAGATTAATTTCAAAGCCGGGGCACCAATTGCTACATTTGAACACAGAGCTTCATATACCTGCTTATTTTAGCTGCTCCCTAATGTTATTATCCACTGGCATTAAATCAAAACTCAGTCCTCTAGACTTTCCCTCTAAGATACACTAACGAATTTATTTATGGATGTTAATCCAGCTAGTAAATTGTTCTTCTCACCCTGTGCATGATCTCCCTCTCTTTCTGGTATTTGACCATTTCAAGCACTTAAAGAAAGTAGATAAACTCCCATGGAGACCTTTTTCTGTAAACACTGAAATGAAAAGAACAAAAGATAAAGGATTGAAAAAATATCATCTTCTTTTCCTTGTTGGATAAGTTAAGAAAAGTGACTGTTATATATACGATGTATATAATGTACACCTGCGTGTGTAAATCCCTATGCTTTAGAAGATTTCTTCTTTATTAGGCCTCCACAATCAGATAAGAATGCAGAGAGCAGCCCCACAGAAGAGTGGGCCTCTGTATGTATCATGTTGCACTGTATCCGGCAGTAAGCGATTTATTTTAGAAAACTACAGAAAACAGGCTATACTAAAAATGAGTCGTAATGTACATTGTCAGCCAGAATAGGTGCAACAATCAACTCTTGCAGCACAGAGAAAATTCCCTCCTTTACCTTAGAAATTCAGCAGTGATTTGTAAACCCGATACTTACCAGTAAAAATATTAAAATATTGCCAAGTGTTAAAGTTTAAGAGACCCGCAGTAACAATGAGATAGAAGCTGCATTGTCATACAGCGGATATTTTATTATTTTTATAAAATATGAAAGTAAGAAGATTACAACAGAGGAAAGCTTTTTTGCTACACTTTTCTAGAGTAAACCAGATCTTTGCTGAGTGACTAACAGGCTTGTCTACAGCAACACCATTAAGCCAGGGTAAGGAATTACTATGTATATCTATTTTCCACTACTTCCTGTGTGCATATGCTTCAAAAAAAGAGATTAACCCACATGCACAAAGATGCTTACTTCAAACCAAGGGCATGCTTCCCCATGAAATGGAACACGGTCCAGATATTCTGCAGCAAGCTATGACCAGAATCAAAATGAAGCAGTCACATCAGCACAACGCTGTACAAATGGTCCTACCAACAGTTAAGGAAGGAGCAGCACTACACCCCAATAACCCTTTGCCATCTTTGGAGTCAGAGTTGGTCACTCCTCTTCAGAGCCATGCTGTAGCTAGATGTGTTGTTTAGCAAATGAAACTTCATCAGGTACTGTACTTCATTGTGGAAGTCTTAAGAAGGTACATAGTTACCACAAAATATCTAACAGACTAAATTCACTGTTAAGGTGCAGCATCTTCCTTTGTAAACAAGCCCTGGTTCAGTGTACTACTCATCTTACTATAGGCTTATCAGCTTACGTACTCACTTTAAAGGATGATAGTTACAACCTGCTATGGAGAACTTTGTGATACATTATAAATACATCAGATCCCAGCTCTCTGATGTACATTGCATTGTGTGGACTCCGTGACCTCAATGAAATAACAACTCTTGCAGTTGTTAAAGCAATATGTTGTCTTTACAGATAAGGGTGGCCAGTTTATTCCCAGGCCTTTCTTTAAAATTTGATGTTGAAAGTGAGTATTATTGTTTGAGTACACAGGCAAACTGTCAAGCACATAATCTTTAGGGCGGCTTTTCCTATCCCCAGTTTGATGCGCTAGGTGGAAATGAAGACTCTGCTGACAGCAGGACACATGTCTGATAAAGTACACATCAAACATTTAGTCAGATACTCCACCATCCCAACATACACACTTGACAGAGACAGACATTTGTGTAATTAACATTTGGCAAGCAAGAGGCAGATAAGTAGCCAGTAGGCAGTTTACTGAGAACTGATTAGTTCTATTCATCTGTGTAATATGTGCCACAGCTGCCAGTCAGAGCTGGGGGGATTCTCTGTACTGGCAGCTAAGTGTATTCACCTCTTAGCTCACAAAGGAGGGATACTCCCTTTCCAGAAAGGGATGTAAATAAACAGACTTTTTGGCAGAGGTTAATGCAGTGTAGACTAGCGAATTTCTATGTGCACAAGATACAGTCTGAAACCACAGTAAGCTTACCTGGTTTAAAGAATTTCCATAGTCAACTATACAAAATCTAAAGAATCTATGCTGAGAAATAGATCCACTAGAGACATTCCTGGTACAGATTCCCATTGGGGCTCCTTCCACGTTTTCCCACACCACACATCAAAACGGTCCTGTAAGTGAGGCCCTGGAGCAAAGAATGCAAAACCAGAATATTTTTTTAACTTTTCTTAAACACAGTATCTCGGTTTCTCTCACCTTCAGCTTTGAAAAGTAGATTTATTGTCTTCTTTTTAGAAGAGCTGTGACTCTTCTACTGTAGAGCAGACAGTGCTCAGCATCATCTTTGGAACAAGTTCTGTGGTCCATATGCTCTGAGTTGTAAGACATCCACAAAGCAAAGTCAGTCTGTGGAATCTCATACTTACTCTCTAAAGCAAAAACCTGCTTTATCCCAAGCCAGCAAGAGTGTTTCCACCAGTGTCTTTCTTCCTTTGGTTAACATCTTGAAAAGTTTAAAAATTCTACCCACAGCTGTATGGCTTGAAAAGTATAATTCTATTTTGGAAAAATGCAGGAAACTTTCTTCTGTGAAACTAGTGCCAAAAATAGTCTATGTTAGGTACAGTCTATTCAATCTTCCTTCCTTTAAGGCCAAGGCTATGACAGCTTATAGACTTCAGCAGAATTTCAGACCAATAATGTCAAATAATTTGAAGATAGTGAGAAGACAGTTAAGATTATGGAGTTTTATTTTGGTTGAAGAAGTAAGAAGACATCAGCAGTGAAATTAGAGACCCTAATGACATTTTTTTTTCCTGGAAAAGTTCCACATACCAAAGCTTAAGCTGACATGGAAGGCTGAGATAAGACAGTAAGGTGTAAGAGTAGCATAGGAAAACAGCAGTGATCTTGAGAGAAAGAAAGAAAAGATGAGAACTGACAACATATGACAGATCACAAATACCAGTGGACTGGAGATCACAGAAACCAGCATGTTGCAGAGGAGTGCAGTCATGAGCCAAGTTAGTAGTTCTGAGTGAAGACCAAATCAGCAAGAAATGTTTTTTTGATTAGCTTAGAGAGTTGAATTCAGAACACAGGCTGAGTAAAGACATGAGAAAACACACAACAAAAAAAATATATAGGTCACTAATACACAAATTTTTAAAACATATCACAGAGGACAAGTAAGAATTGGAAGTCAAACTCAGAAAAGCTAAAGGAAAATATTTAAGTGGAAGGTATATAACAACATAAATGAAGATGAGAGAAGAGCATCTTCTTTCTGGATTTGAAAGCAACAGGAAAAGAGTTTGATGATCACGTTCAAGCATTCCAGTTTTTATCATACAAAAAAGTGTTTCAGCAATGTGCATCAGTGAAACATTGCAGTTTAGCCAAATCAGCAGAAGATATTCCTGTTATTTTTCTTTAACTAGAATTATATACTCTACAGCAAGCTTGTGTTTTGAAACTTCTTTTTTAAAGAACAACCCTTTCATAAATTAAAAATGACCATTTTAAATCTCTTCCACACCAAGACTGCTCTAATGCTGCAGATAGGCAGGTTATAAGTTTTACAGACAAGCTATAAATCCTCCAAATAGACATTAATAATAGAAATAATTGCACAGTCTTTATAAAGCAGTATGAACAACTATGCTGCAGTATAAAAATCTATTTCTCATTATAACCAATGATAAATCAGATGCCCATTAATGAATAAAGGTTGTGAATCATCATCTTTAAAAGATTTAAGACTACGCAATCTAACAGCTTCTTAAGGTCTTCTCCCTATCTTAGCCACATTAATAGCTGCATGACCAGACATGGGTTAACAAAAAAATGGATTTTGAATCACTGACCTAACCCAGGTATTTGATCTGCATCAAAATTGCTTTGGTATGGCTTTGAGACATAGTACTGCTTGGTATCAGCAAACTTCTAAGGACAACAGTCCTTGTAGCACATCGGAAAAATACTGTGCCCTCATCGAGACCATAGAAAGTCATACATTTCAAAAAGACGTTTTCACCAAGCAAAAAGGCCTAGTTTAACACAATGACATTTGTAAGGAGTTTCTTATTTTATCTGAAACAATTCACTCCTCCATCAGTATCCAATTAAATATGCTATGAGTCAGATTATAACATACTATATTGTCTGCTGATGACTAATAGGCCAGGTCAACATCTATACATAGAAATGTTCAGTGAATATATGGTGATTAGCAACTTTGATTAGAGTGACCATGAGCACAGTAGATATGTTTTAGTGATGTCTGTTATTTTGTTAATCCAGAAGCCTAAAAAGTCCAGATATACCATTAAAGTTATCCTATTGAACAATTCAAATTTAATAATGCTTAATAATGGATTTATATTTTTTGATTTGTTATATTTTTAGAGTTTTTGGAGACGTGAATAGAAAATTGTACTAAGGCATAAGGAAAGGAGGACAGTGAAATTTAACCTTAGTTTTCCTTCTTTTGGGTTCTGAATCCTCAGTTACTTATTGTGTCTCAAGATACAGAGTCTTCCCCCTGTGCAGTATGGTTTGTTTCTCAGTAAGGAAAGAGAAATTAAAGATGAATCACATTAGTTAGTTTTGTTGCCATGAAATAATGTTTTGACTTATTTTGCCATCCATTTCTGAGGGCTGCCAGTAAGAGATGAGTGGGGCTGAAGTCTTCATGTATGTCCCAACACCAGAGATTCAACTTCTGGAAGGTACCCCTGTGCCAGAAACTTATGCAAAGCATCACTTGTGTATAAATACTCACATTGTTCCTGAGGGAATATTTTTGGGTTGATGCCGTAAGACTTTAGTCTTCCATGAGACTAGATAGAGGATTTCTACATTTTCCACTAGTAATCCTATTAATCCTTAAGAAATCTACTTGAGATACTGAAATAGAGTCACATTTCCATAAATTTACTTTACCACTTCAACACAAAATGTTGATAGAGGAAGCATATCTGCCTTTTACAGGAGAAAGATAGGCAGAGCTTTTTTTTTTTTTTAAAAAACAAGAACTATATTTCATACAAGTTTCACCTGAAGATAGCTCAGAATACAAAAAAAAAAAAAAACACACCCACAAAATTACTGGTTTACCCCACTGTGTACACTTCATACTTATCCCTTCATATTAGCTAGTCTAGCTTTTTCTCCTTTATCTCTTCCAATGTATGCAATGTATGCTTGAATCTCTTTTCCAAATACTTTCTATCACCCTTAACTGCAATACAAAAATAGTACATTTGTAATTTAATTGTTCAGAACCAATTAGCTAAGGCTTTGCCTCATTTCATCAGCTCAAAATTTCTGTATATCAAATTGCATTGTTCCAGCTGACATCCTAATGAGCTAGAATTTCTCATTTTGGTGGCTCCTAAGTTCTATTTATAGAACCCTTTCCAACAATGAATTCATCTATTCAGTAAACAAGGTCTGACTGTGCTCAAAAATAAGTTATAATGAGCCGTGTCAGCAAATACTAGATAAAGGTAGTGCTGAAAGAGGGAAATTAATACTTCAGGCTCATTTATGATTTATGAGTTCCGAGTTAAAATGGAAGAGGCCTATAACAAAGAACAATGGAAAAATCCCTTCTTTAGAGAGTGAGGATGAATTGAAGTTTCAGGCTTGAATAGGTTATTAATAGATTATTGATCTAAACAATTTCTGCTACCAAAAAAACCCTCTCTCATATTACAAGTTCTAAAACAACAAATATACCCTACCAGCTAACAGCTAAATTATTCCTGTGTGGCCATAAGCATATAGAACTAAAATCATTCGAGCCATTGGTATTGCACATCTAAAACTGCATCCTCATTTGCAGATGCAATGTACACATTCAGGAGTTTCACGCCACTCTTACTCCTTCCAAGTTTTTCAAGGAGAGGTCAATTGGTTCTGGACTGAGTCCCAGGTTGCTATGCCAGCAAAACATCATGTGATCTCAAGGAAAAGCAGGACAGTCCATTTTCTAATCCAGGCCAGGGAACCAAAAATCTACTCTACCAGTTTCACCCTCCACCACAGCATAGAGGGATAATAATAATAATAATACTGTTAACCAAGTACCTGAAGAGGTCTGACTTGTGAGGCAACACCCACATCACTGCCATGTTCTTTCCAGTGAAGACCATCTTGAAAAAATCAGAACCAGACTTTGCCATGTTCGTAACGAATGCATAAGAAACATTAAATTATCCTCTAATGAAGTTCACAGAAAAACTCTCGAAGGAGCTAAGATTTCATCTACTAAAGAAGTGCAGAAAGCCTCTTTAGGTGAAAATAAGTTTGAATAGATACACATGAATGCCTCCTGTCTCCTCTCTTCATAGAGCACAAAAAAATCACATTTTTATATAGCAGAAACAAACTATATTTAAAAAAGCATATACATTTGTGTAATATATTAAAAATTGGGGGGAAAAAAAAGAAAAATAAAAAGAGTATAGTGCCATGGGTGTTCACTTCTCACCCAGACTGCCTATCACCAATAATTTTATTCTCGGCTCCAGTCCCCAAGAAATAAAACCATATGAGTAACGATTCTTCTACATATATAGTGCAACTGTCATAATACAAGATAATACAGTGTTTGAGAAGTTAGGATTTCAGGTAGTGCTGTGCAGATCTAGAAAGAAATATAAGGACAGTCATTTGATTTTATACAAACATCGGCAATTTGCAATAAGAACATAAAGGAAGTGCAGATTCACTCATTGTGACATTTATTGGATTGTCCACTCTCCATTGCTTTAATTAAAATCAGAACCTTAAAATGCCAAACTTCTTCAAAAACATGTCAAAGTAATAGAAAATTCTTACATTAAGCTGAAATAGGATATATTACTTTCGTAATGGGAAAGTTATTGTATTCTTTCAGCAACAAAAGTTCCATGGGAGATTGTTTACATCAGCAGGATGAATAAAAGATGAGTTGGCAGGTGAATAAGGCAGAAATATTTATTACTAGCATTCAGTGAAAATGACACTGGAATGCCTCTAAAAGCCTGGCTGGGGAAAAAAAACAAACAAACAAAAACAACAACAACAACAAAAAACACACACACACACACACAACTTAAAAAATTAACTAGTGCTCCAGAAAAGGAAATGAAGATAACTCGACATTTTCCTTTATATCAAGTCATTGGAAAAAAAAAAAAAAAAAAAAAACCACACATAAACTCTAGTCAAAATGAAGTTTAACCCTTGCTTTCTTTTAGCAGCACATTTGGAAAAAGGCAGCAATGTGACACTACAAGACAGTTTTTGCAGATTTTATAAGGGATCATACACTCTATTCTACACAATGGCACCAGAAAAATGTAGCAATCATTCAATGCCACTGCTGTCCACAGTTTAATCTTTCAGTCCAGCTTCCAGTATCACCTAAATGCTTTATTTTCAAGGTTAAAAGGTTAGGTACAGAGCCTCAAACACGACTGACTGAAATTTGGAGTAATACAGAAGGTAAAGTTGGTCTACAAAAAATATATATATTTCTGTTATCTATGATAACAAAGAGGACAAAGCAACTATCACCTAACACTTCAGTGCTTTAATATTTGCTGAGCTATATGGCGTTGTTGTCAGAGGTAACAGCTGCCAAAAAGCTGCCAAATCCAGAGCCAAAAGGGAAGCAACCACTGCATTATTCATAGACATTGGGGCCATCCATTCCAACGGGGATTCAGTGTGACTGCCTATAGGCAGTAAGCCATGAGGGTAAGAGCAGAGGCTGCAGGGATGGTGGCTGTGATCTCACATATATGTTAAGTCCTCTTGGTGAATAGCACATAAGGTTTTTCTTTAACTTTGGGGAAGCACTTGTGTGCACGCCTAGCTGCAAGGACATCCTACTCCCTCACCTGCTGTCCTTTAAAGACAGCCATATCCTCCTTCTCATATTGCTAAGAAAAAAAAAAAAAAGTTACTCCTTCTCAAACCCTTGAACAAGAAACAGAAAACTAACCATGGAGTAAGGGGGAGAGAAGGTGGCAAGGCGAGGAGGAGGGAAGAACAACAAAATAAACGCGTAAGAAATGCAAGCTCTGACAGTCACAGCAGCCTCACGTGCAGGCAGTTCTATCCAGGGTAAAGAAGTGCAGAATAAAACCAAATTCAAACGAGGATTTATTTCTCAAACCCTCAGCATACTTCAGAATTCCAGCTGGCCAGTTTGCAACAAAAAGCTCAGGTTATTTCTACAGGAATACCTAGCCTGAACAAGTCTCCATCTGTGGGGAGGTCTCCATCTCCCGCAGCAGCAGACTCTTCAAGAAACCCATCGAGGTAATTTCCAGGGTGTAGGTCTGTTCACAGCAGAACAACCAAAGCCACAGAGCTGTGGCCATCTGCAGCTGCTGAGCTGCGTGACAGCCAGGGCAAGATGCACGGGTCCTGGTGGAGGAACCTCCCCTCAGCTCAGGAGATGCTTCTGCTTGTGCAGCTGGGGCTCTTCAGGAGATTAGACAGGTGCCTTGAATCCCCTTTGACGTTCTTGCATTCAGCAGTGCCAGGACAAGGAAACCAGTTTCCTCAAAATTTAGCCACTTTCAGAACTTTGGGCCATTAAAGCTTGTTTTTGGCAAAGACTCAGACAATCAAACTCCTGCTTGGATTACCCAATTCATATATATGAAGTACTAGGTAGCTTTAGAATGTATTTTGGATTTTGGTTTTTCATTTGTATATCAGCACCTGAAATTCATGCATTATGAACATGAACCTGATGGTCAGAAACCAAAGTAAACACAGCAGCACAGCTTTCCTTTTGCAGAATACAACTGACATCTTCTGGCCAACCCTCGGTTCTGCAAGTAAGAAATGGAAGCACTGAAATTGAAATCCTGTTGTGTTAAGAAAAAGACTTCACAACTGTGAAGCATAAAATAGTAATGCAGTAGTGACGCTATAGTAAAGCTCATTTTGGAGAACAAAAAGCAAAGTACACCTAGCAACGATAGAACAAAGCATTCAAAAACAGAGCTCAGATTCCCCATGGTGACCATAAGCCACTGGTTTCTAATGTATATTTAGAATGTAATTTTAATGACTAGACTAGAGATTTCTACCTCCATAGACATATATCTATCCCAGGAAATAATCTATGCAAATTGGAGAAACCTCACCAAAGCCACATATGAGTTGGATTACTAGAGCATGCTTTATCTACTTATCTGCTACCTTATGGTTCCAGTGCCCTTCTAAGCACTCCTAATTGTCAACATCTTTCCCCTCTGCACGGTATCTAATTCAGAAAAGTTCACCAAAAGGCAGAAAAAGAAGTTTTTTGTTTCTTTTTTCCTCTTTAAAATGCCCAACTAAGAAATGGGAAATGCCCTACTAAGAAGTTTCTTTACTCAATCTGAATAGAAGCCATAATTCTGTTTTAGACTGACGCAGGCCAACCGGCCAAAAAAGTCCCCAAAAGGTCATTAACTAACACAGTAACAGGAACAATTCTTACCTGATAGCTTGAGAAATCTAGAGATATTTTGAACTGGTTCTCCTAAATTCAAAACACAAGGATTTAGCAAAAATTCAGAGACGGGCATGCTTGCATCCTTGCTTTTCTATGCTTTCTACTGAAGTAGATAGTACGTGGCACCAGTGTGACTGGCCAGAAACCAACTGATACCGACAGCAGCACCAGGACTTGTGCGCAGCTTTTCAGTTCTTAGCACAGTTCCTGTTCTGAACACAGAACTCCCATACAGATATTAAAACATTTTAAAAATCCTCAAATCCTCCTCAAATCTTAGACAAATATTTTGTTATACATAAAAGTTGCCCAAAAGGGGCCAGAAAAATGAGGAAACTGCCTCCCATCATCCTCTTTCCTCTTTACTAAATAAAATACCAACAATTGGAATTAATGGAAAGTAAGTTAAATCTTGAAGACTGAGCACATGAACACTTCTGCTGCTGGTGTGTAATAATTCAAGAATTTTTTCAGTGTTTGTATAGAGACTGCATTTCTAGTTCACTTGCATGTTTTTAGGTCATAATGGGAGCACACATTTCATGTGACTGTTAAGTGATGTTTTCAGGCACAGGTGAACATCTATATGTATAAGCCTATGAAAAGGAAAAACTTTATGTAAACTCTCAAATTAACTGAAGCACAATCTGGATAGTCTGGACATTGAACTCATGCTTCCTCTGCTGACTGGTTACTTTCTTGGAAACACAACAGTATCAAAATGTCGCGACTTCTACAATTAAAAAAATATTTCCATGGCAGGAAAACAGCAGAAGCAAATGTAAGCAAAGTCACAATGCCTACTCAACTTATTTACTTTTATCCCAACTTGAGTATCTACAGTCCTCCTCCAAATGTGTTTATTAATCAGCAGAGAAAATGTTCACAGGAAAATATACTAGATTCTAGTATAGTAACTGGATCATTAATACTTCCATCCTTTTAAATTTTAAAAATTATTTTTATTAAGTATAGAATATTTTTTGTTTACAAAACAGTGATCCCCTTCATTACTTGCAACAAAGTTAGAAAAATAAATAAATACATGATGAAGGCTTGAAGACTTAAATACAAATAAGCATAACCATTTAGAAACATAAAATAAGAGTCTTGGAGAAAAAGCAAAGTGACAAAGTTGCAGCTCAACCCAATAATTAGATGTTAGGGAAGAAAAAGGTATTTTTGTAGAACCTACACCAGCACTCAACCTCAGATTTGCTGCTTAGCGTTGGGGCACATTGAGGACTACTTAGTACTCACATTTGGGAGACAGACAACTGGGGTGACTATTTTTGATTGTAGCTTCTCCAAATGGACTGTTAAGGACATTTAAAAAAAAAAGTCATTGGAACAAGTATTTAGGATTTCACAGGATTTACATCTAAATGTACTATATTTGTATTGTATAATTACAAGAGCAGATTAACACATTAAGTTCACTCATTTAAATGCTGTTCTTGCAGCTTCAAGTCACAACACCTATGCTTATTAGGCTAGTAGCCTACTACTACTAGGCTGGTAATGCCTACCAGCGGCTTTGCCGCTTCAGATGAGAAAATCTTATGATCCGATTCAAACCGACACAATCGCTATAACCACAAGTAAGGACAGATCACTGCTGTTGGCCTGCAACAAAGTGTCAGGGAGCTAAATACATGATTTGTGTTCTTTTTAAAATGCAGTAATTGGTTTAATGCTTTCTCTTTCCACAGTAGACTAATTATGGTACTGCATGTTAAACTGAGCAAAACTAACAGGGAATTAGTAGTAGACTTCTTGCTGTCAAATACATTCCTTTAAACAATCTTTATCAATTTGCAGTTACAATAACCTAAATACAATAGTCTGTCTAGGAGTAACTTAATGCAATACTGACTCTTTCAAAGGACAATGTACGTTTCACTACTGGAATTTTCCATTTTGTTGTTACTAATGGGTATGAATTTTACCTGAAAACACAGTGCTACCTGCCCTTAGTACACACTAGAGTAGATTGCAGTAGAGTACTAAAAGTAGTACATGGAGTACATACTAGAATTGTATTAGAGTAGAATGTTTTTTATCATGACAAGACTTTTGTGTCATTCAACAAATTAAAGAAATATTCTGTGTAGTCAAATGCATGAGGATTATTTAAATGCCTGAAAAAGCACAAGAGAGTTTTATCAAGGGGAAGTATATAAAAAGCCCCAAACGCAGAAGTACTACCCATTTAGGCCTTTAGGCCTAAGATCTCTTCTTAAAAATGACTAATGGAATTTGAAGTACTTTTTCCATCAGGTGAATGACAGAATGCACCAAAAAAAAGGAAATTCAGAGTAAAGTGATCGTATTTATACCTGCCCTGCTTCACCCACACAGGTCCTTACTTTGTAGCAACATTTGTAAACAGGCCTCTATTCCCAGTAGTCTTGCAGGCAATCATTACTGCTGTGCATAAACAAGGAAAAGAGTCACTAGAGAACACTGCACAGGAAACTTCAGAAAACACAGCTCATCTTCAAGATTTGATAGGCACTCTAGAAAGGCAAGTACAAAAAAAGCCCCAACACTTATAAAATACACAAAAGTATATTTTCTGGATTTAGAACTTCAGAAAATAACTATCCAAATCTCTTAAAGATAAGCTCATGTCTCATGTCCAAGAGAAAGGAGTAAAGGGAAAAAAGATAAAGCATTTTGGTGAAATATCAGCTCTACTACTTATCTCTTGAAAGTGAAAAACAGAGACAAAGGTGTTCTATATATTGCTGCATTTACACTTGATGCACTTTTGAAATCTGGGCATGTAAAACATTTTTAAAATTAAAATTGACAGATTTGATGTGCAACGGTTCACAGACCAATATTTAAAGGGTATGTTCTTTAAGCAAGTTAGACACTTAAATGCTGAGGTCAAGTACTCCTGGTGATGGCATTAGGTACTTATTTCAGGAATAGATAATATTTCTAAAAAAGGAACTATGAAGGCCCTCACGTTCCTTTGTGCTATAAATTGTCATACATGTGCACACATACACACACAATTAAAAGAACATGCATTCAAACTTTAAAAGCGTTCCTCAAAACAGGCTTTTGTTTCTACAGTAGCTGTAGAACATGACATTAGGAGAAAGTGTTTGACAGTCCCAAGGCTGTCTCAAGCAGCCTTGTTTAGTTAAGCCTCACATACCCAAAGCAATTTTTTGAAGTATCTCACACTGTTAAATAGTAGTTTGGGAGTTTGTTTATTTTCAATTTCATTTACAGTGTTTCAACAGGAGGCTACTCATTTTGCACAAGAGCAAAGCATTTCTTGTACTTCAGGCAGCTGCTGCTACTGTCCATCTCCTTGTCAAATTGTACCAGTCCCAGTGAAATTTGTCTCCTGTTTGTTCTCTTGGAAAGTTTTACTAATCACTCCCATGGAATGAGAACTGGGCTGGTAATCTTTAGTTCGATTATATTTCAGTGAACTTTTATCAAAACATTTTTCCTCAATATGTACAGACCTGGAAACCCATGGAACTTTGACCAAACTGACTTCTAGAAATCTATTTTCAAGACTAGTCAGTAACTTCCAAATGATGACACTTGCACCAGCTTGACTATCAGGGAAAAGAAACAGCAATCATTTCCAGTATCAAAATTCACCAATGGTATAGAACTGCAGTAATGCAAGTCTCTATTCTCTGTTTTTGTAATAATTTTCAATTGTTTCTGAATTAAAATACACCACAGTTACTGTGATATCATCTCTGTACATTCTTGCAAGGTCTTCAGGCAGCGCCAGCATTGCAGCAAGCTTCTCTTGGTCCACCTCTCCATACTCATTACTTCCAATGGCATGTCGTATTAAGTGAGTAGCTACGTTCTGATCGAGTGAGCCAGTGCCTCTGTTTTTCCTCTGAAGCAGCAAGTTGTGCATATAACCCAAATTAACCGGTTTCTCAAAAGCCAGTTGTGGTTTCCGCATGTTAAACTCTGCGAGGTGTCCGGCAACAAGCTTTACAACCATCTCATTGCTTAGCATCTCCCATAGTCCATCCGAAGCAATAACCAGAAACTTATCCTTGCCTCTTAATTTGTGGTATGTGACCTCAGGCTCTGCAGTTAAATAAGGGGGTGTGTGGTAGTTTGGAGGAACATACTGATAAATATTTAAAGCCTCGGCATCACAGCTATTCTCCAGAACATTCTGTTGCAATTCTTTACTCCATTTTAATTGGACATCTCCAAAAGCTCTGGAGGGCATGAGAATGCCCAGTAATCTGTCATTCACAAGTAGAGTTTTCTCCTCAGATTTTGGGTGTTCTCTCTTTAATCTTTTAATTTCAGATTCATCATAGGCATTGTGGTCTCGAGTTAAAGGAAGAGTAGACCACGTTCCATCTTCTTCACATACTCCTAAAACTGCTCTGCAATCACCAGCATTTGCAACATGTAAGTGAACTCCATCAATGTGAGCCACACAGGCTGTGGCACCAGAGAAAGCTACTTGAAGGGCAATATTCTTCATCAATTGATTTTCCTGGGGAGCCTGAACTTCTAGCGATATGTCCGAGTCTAACCTTTTGAATGCACATATCATGGCTTCTTCTAAACTAAATCCTGGCTCAGTGTCTAGGTCCAGCAAATGTTGCCAGTAAACTCGGAGGTTCTCAAAATACTGAGAGGTTATTTCATGATACTCTACATCGCTTGCATGCTTGTGCAACTGCAGCATCGGCAAAACCGGTTTCATGCTCTCCACAGCAAGCTCAATCTCCTCCAAGGTTTGTCGAGACAGAAGAGAGACCGCAATGTAGTGAAGCAGCCGCTCACTTACTGCCTGCGCACACGCAGAGCCTGCGTGACCATCAAAGACCCCGAACATCATCCCCTTGGTCTGCAAGCAAGTAGCTGCGCTTCTGCGGTCTTCGATTGGCGTGTTGGATGCCAACTGGTTACTTTCAAATTTCAACACCGAGTTAGCATTTTTACCATCCAAATCCAGTATTTTATGGGATAATTCACCTGCCCTGAGTACCTCATTGATTTGTGATGGAGACAACTGAAAAGAGAATTGTTCTTCTTCAGTGGAAGTGTGTCTGAAGGCTCTTCTCAAGAAGAAAGCATTATCTAAGCTCCAGCTTCCAGTAGGGAAGAGGCGTGTTCTGCAGAAAATAAGCTTCCATTTTGTCTTGTTTCTAGCTGTGATGCATCCGGAGTACAAACGTCCTTTTCCTTGTAGGACAATGCTGTTTCTTGCTGAGCTTAGAATCCAGGATGATACAGTTCTTGACATCATAAGTCACTCCACAAACAGGAGCAACTTCTTTCGGTAATGGAGAATGCCGTTACAGCCTGAAAGATAAAAATAGGAAAGGTATAAAATTTAAATATTTCACAAGAAGTTTTCCATATAGCAATGCAAGTCAAAAGCTCACAAAATTGCTTGTAACTTTTTCTGTAAGAGAATACTGTGGATAAAGGCATTATAAAAAGGATACAATTTCCATCACTTAGTTATTGACTGTGATGAATTTAACTAACAATACAATTGTCTCTCCCCAGTTCAGTCATCAGAAAAGCTAACTTGTATTTGTCAAGCTTCTTTTTCCTCATATTTTGTTTTTCCTTAGCAAAGCTAAGGAGTTCCAACATTACATGAAATTGTCAACTCTGCTGTAGAAAGCTTCATCTCACAAGACACAGAACAAGCAGTTCGAGTAAGTTCAAAAAGAAATTACAAATGACAGTGTTCTCAGGCCAGCTTTTCTGGGTTGTAAAACTTAGTACTCAAAATTTTAGAGAAAAACTGAAAGACATGGTAGGCAAGTTAATGATTTGTATAAATTACAATGATCCTCCCTCCCATCTACAGCAAGCCAGCCTTCCTTTCTAATTCTGTTCCAGCTTACAAGCTTGAGCTTGACATACCTTCAAGATCTTAACCTACCTTCAGTCAGGTAAGATTTTTACATAACCAACATGAGATCCTACAGCCAGTTAACGTATTTATCGCAAAGCATCATGCTCTGATGAAAATTACAGCAGTTGCACTGATGACTTTTACAGCCTTTCAGTTGGCTGTAACTTCAGTTCATCTGAAGTACAATTAGAACAAAAAGGAGTTGTGAACCCTGCCAAGAGCTTTGCTGCCAGCTAGGCAACAGTGCTGAAACTTGGGGCAGCCGACATTACGTTCTTCAGTTGTTGGGAGCAGAGGCACCATCATTTTGTTTCCTACTTTAATTAAGGAAATCAGCCTAAAGGTACAAACTGCTAGAACAGAAGTACAACTAGGTGCTTATTTCAGAACAAATTTTTGACCCAAGGTTTAAGAAGCATTACAACATTTGTAATGCTGTACATTTAAAAAGTCAAACCATCAACCCATCAGAACAGTGCAGCTTTGTATGAGCTCACCACTTCCAGGCTGTCTGTAGGCTTATCTGCTTCAAGCTTCAGGTTAAATCGGCTACGTCCTATGGCAGTGTTGGCTTTTTAGCGTGTGTGGGAAGGTGAACCCACACACAAACATAAGCTCAAGCCAGTTGCATAAAAATTGTTTGAAAAGAAAAATCAGAAAGAGCTAAAAAACAAACCTCAAGAAGTCTAAGCAAAATGCACACTGATACACCCCAAGGACTTCACTGAAATACCACTTGGGAAACAAAAACAATGCAATGTATAGTGTATACAATGGATATCCGAATCGCACCAGCCATGCTTACCGAGATAAAAGACTGGACAAGCTACTCCACAAAAAGCACACCCGTAATCGTTCTCGGATACCCTGTGAGGAAAGGCCAAGACACAGTGTAATTTCACTGGGATGTCAGGACACCCAATGGCAAAGTTCACAGTTTGAGCCCCCCACACCCCCAAGGATGATGGAGTCCCCCATCGCAGTGCAGAAATTGTGCCTCAATAAGCTGAAGGGAAACCAGTCAATACTGCAAACCCAATGCCAGCTAAACCGCAAAAGCTCTAGCCATGAAAGACAAGCTTCTTGTTTGTCTGCATCTCCCAGATCATTCACCACCTTTTCTCCTTCTTCCCTTCTCTCACTTCTCCTCCAGGTGAGGCTGAAACTGTGAATTACACCTTCGTGACTCAAAGAACTGACAGAAACGCTGCTCAGAAGCGCCCTGCACAGCTCACTCCCCAGCTCATGGGCACCACGAGCTTCTTCCAACAGCACAGCTGCCTAATGCCACTGAGGCACTGGTCAGCCCTGAACCACTGCTGCGTTCATCACCCACAGCTACTGCTCCCACACACAGACTCGCGCCTGCGGGCAAGGAAGGAAGAAAGGAAGGAAACCCTGCGGCATGTCCGCTGCTCCAGCACAACTCCAAGTAAAAGGAAGGTGCTGATACATGCCAGGCGCTAAAGACCATTATGTAAGAGCCGCTTACATAAATCTTGGCATTTCCTGGCACAGCACAGCTGCCACTGCAGCTTCCCACTCAGGTGAATTAGCCACGACCACTGGTAACAGCTGCGCCCACGGCGCGGCCCAAGCGATCGCGGGGCTGACGCGGGAGCCGCTGCCGCCCTCCGCGAACCGGAGACCCCCGCGGCCCTTCGCACACCAACCACGGGCGGCCCTGCCCCGACGCCCCGCACACGCGCACAGACCCCGTCCCCGCAGGCTCACCCAGGTCCC
>VZSV01000008.1:6902631-6917622 GCA_013398735.1 Nothocercus julius | reverse complement strand
CGCCCCTCGGCGCCGCGCGTGAGGCGGCGGCGGCTCCGCCCTGGGTCGCTCACGGAGCCGGTGGGTGCCGCGTTGATACCGCGGCAGGGAGCGCAGCGAGACTGTCGTCTTTGTCGTTCTCCAGGCCTGTACCTGCAGCTGGGCGGCTGAGGCGAAAGGGAGCTCGTCCGTGTGCTGTGTCCCATCTGTCGAGGCTCGAGAGGCAGGGGAAGGTGCCTCTGCAGCCTGAACTTGAGTGTGGGGCTGTTTATTTTTAATCTGTATATATTCTTTCCATTTGGGATGATAGGTGGTAGCTATTCAGAGTTCAGCTTTGAAATTTAGCTTTGATAGTGAATTCTGACTGTTGATGGTGAATCGCTTGTGGTCCAGTTGAGCAGAAAGAGGAGGGGTGGGGTAAATGTTCAAATAGCACTGGTAGGCTAGAAGTCCCTAGCGCTGGACACTGTTTCTCAAAAGTTAGCAGGCACGCCCTTGCCTGCAGTGTACATTTTAAAATAGACAATCATGATTTGTTCCAAAATACATAGGTCAGGATCTAACCACTGAATTGCTAAAAGGAAATTAAACAGGAGACCTGCTCCTTCTACCATGTTGCAATACCCAGGCTGGGTCCTGGAGCCACTGGCAACCCCAGCCCAGACTCTGAAGGATGTGGAACCCTCATCAGCCTCACATGAGATCCCCTAACTTCTGCATCAGCCCATTTCCAAGTGCTTAAGTCACCTGCTTTAATGCTGCTGAGCAAAAGGATGAATACAGCTGTACTTGTTGTTTTTGAAAAGGATATTGCTGAGTTACTTTCTGTAACTGTTAAGGAAGGGAGAATCTAATTTCTTCATTGCAACCTTTGACAAAAGTCTGTTACAGCAGATTCTGCTGTTCATCTTGTTGGTTTAGCCATGTGATACAGCAGGGTTGAGCTATTTCTATTTTACTGTGGGCTGGTTTATAAAATACTTTGTATCCATTTTGCATGTATCAAAAGAGAAAAATGTGGTTAAAATAATAAAGGTAATAGATTTTTTTCTGAAAGCCAAAAAACTGCAATTGTATGAAATTGCTTCAAATTCTGCAAAATGAAAACTTTGAAAGCCGTTAGCATAACGCAGTAGTTATAGCAGACTACTATGATATACTGTAATTCCAGAGGAAATATTTGCTGTACAAGAACACATGAAGCTGTATATATGTGTGAGATATTAGAGTAAAACCAGAGAATTGGAAAGACTATATTTTAAGAAAAATGGTGTAATTTATACTCTGTATGTCATCATAAACATTGCTGTTCTAAACAGTAGAGAAAATGCTTGTTTCTCCCCTTACCCTGCTTCTTCCCATTGTAGAGTAAGAATAGGGATACACCAAAAATGGAAAATCAAAAGGTACAGAAAACACAGTGTGGTAAGTTTCCTAAAATCTCCCCCCCCCCACCTCTCTCTTCCCCTGGAATCTATTCAGCACAACTTAAGCAGACTGGTAGGCTTTACATGTGATACTGAACTACTGGAGAAATATTCTTTTCTTCATTATTTTTGGGTTCTCTACTGGAATAGATAAAAAGCAAATTTAATAATAAAATTTCAAATAGTAAATAAAGCCTGCAGAAAGTAATTGATTTTGCTAATACTTAGGCACTTTTTTTTTTTGCAATTTATTTTAATAAAACAAAATCTTACATGTGCTAAATACAGCATCTGTTTTTGCGAACTCTCTAAGTCTTTTTATTTTCCCCTAAGGATGAAAAACAGATTTTTCAAAGTAGGTTACATAGCTATGCTATATTTTTGTGACGTGCTTAGTGTAATACTAAATAGATTAATGTAAAGAAAACATGACACTTTCTGTGATGTTTTCTGTGTTTACCCTTACAGATGTTAGGACGGATCTGAATTTACTGCTTGAATGCCTTAAATTCCAGATGGACTGTCCTATGTCTCAGAAAGAGGCTTTGATAACCATTTATTCAATCTGCCAACAAAACAGTAAGAACTATTTATCCTAAAGATACTTGCCTTAGAAACTTTTTTTTTTTGCTAAATACATTAAGGACTTGTCTTTCACTAAAAGAATAATTATATCTAAATATTATAAAACTTGCAGGTATAAAATCTTGATTTTCAGTTCCGTAGAAACAAAAGCAGAATTTTATTTTTTGTTTTTTTTGTTTCCTCTGCTGTAGGTGAAGCAAGTGAATATTTGCGAGAAATTGGTGGTTTGATGTTTATAAATGACCTTGCAAAGTCAAGTATTTATTGCATAGTGAAGGAAGCAGCTTTATTTACATTAGGAATCATAATAGAAAGTAATGGTAATAAATATGATTATTTATATTTCTGAATTAGTTTTCACATGCTATTGATTTTGCTCTAGCATTGTCATCTCTTCATGATTTTCTCCATCAAAATTGGATTGCAAGAGTATTAACTTGAATAAGAGGCAATACAGGTGTCTTAAATACAGTTTCTTTGATTAGTCCCAGATTTGGAAAAATCCCTCCTTGATTTGAGTATTTTTGTTCCTCAGGATTTATGCAGACACCACGTCTCTGTGATAACAGGCAGGTCTGCCCTAGTTCCTTGTGAATGTGCATGATGACTGAGATTGACAATTTTGCCTAGGATGAGCATGGTTTAGGACTGATAACAGAGAAAATCTGCAAGTCCCTCTATAGCCCCATGTAGGCTCTATTCACAATATATTGCATCTGAGATGCCAGTTACTTTATTATAAAAATAAAGATTATAAAAGGCTTTTGGACCTGGTATTTTTATTCTCTGTTTTCAGTTTATTGCCAGCAAACTCTGTGTACACCTGCATTATTTGAAGATCTTATTTCATTTTTAATGAATAAAGATTCTGGTGTGAACCTGAAAAGGATGTCTGTTTATGTCATCTTAGTACTGGTTTCAAATAACAGTAAGTTTTTTTGTTTTTTTTTTTTTCTCTGTTATAACTTCAGTGAAAGCTTTTAATTATGATTGTATGTTTTTGTTTGACAATCTACATTACTTAATGTTTCAAATTTGTGTAATGTCCTGTTAAGGTTCAAGTATGTAAATTCATCATCTATTACTTGGAGTTCCTGAGCAGAAAAGTAGTGGCAGCAAAAAGTAGTTTATTTCTAAAGAATCTAACTACAATTTTCAGGGGAAAAAAAAAAAAAAAGATGCAAATCAGGAATTTTTGGAAAAAGTACAGAAAATATTTAATATATAGAAAGAAGTAGAACATTTTTGCCACTGTATTTATGCTTTTTTATTTGGATTTTTTAGCGACGTGTGCACTTATGAAATGGAAATAGAATGTAAATATGCAAATGCAACTTGCGATTTTAAGATTTTATTCCAAGCTGCACATTTCTTTTGATTCTGATATATGTTCATTTTTAGAAAACGGGCAAACGTATGTCAGAGAAACAGGTTGCATTGGTCTTCTGCTACAGCTATTCAGGTAAACAAACACCGTGGCAATTAAGACAGAGAAATGATGGTTTACTAAGAAGTTGTTTGCTTTGTTTTTCTTAACAGAACAGCTCTTTCCATATCTGAGATTAATCTGTCAGATGAAAATATTAATCAGTGCTATCAGCTGTGGTCTTCAGTCTGCAGTACTCTTTGTGCCTGTGTTAATAATCCTCAAAATGGTAAATATTGTGGTTAAAATGCCTACACCTATCTGAAGAAAGCTTTAAATACTTTTCAAAAGCAGCAACAGCTTGTTTTTTATTTTTATTATTCAAGGGAAACAGCATATTACACTTGGATTAGGGGTTATTTGTTGTTTTTTATTTTCCCAGAAGATAATCAAAACATTTGCTGTTCAGTCTTTTCATACGCAAAAGAGTGGCTAGAAAGTTGCACAGAGCCTGAGATAGTTCGTCCGATCTGTTCATTTGTTGGACTCACAGTTGCAAATAACTGTAAGTACAGGCTTTAACTATTATTCTTTTGCAACAGTAAGCTTCATTCTGCAGTTAAATGCATGATTTCTTCTTTTTGTCTGTCTCTACAAGCATATGTTCTGTTTCAATGACTTTGTGAGGTGGATTACGCTGTTACTTAACCTGCATTGTGCTTAATTCACAGACAACCTCACTGGTTACAGTTTAGTGAGGGGGGGGGGGGAAAAAGCTGTTTGTAAAGGTGTTTGGAAGCTGTTGTGATTAGAAGTATTTTACAAATTTTAAGTCATTAATATGTTTATGGAAATGATTGAAATTCAGTAGAACTCAGACATAATGTTTACTATTAGTACGTATGTATTAAGGCTGTGCTTTTCCTGGTATTATAAGGCTATTAATAA
Organism: Nothocercus julius; assembly: GCA_013398735.1. Taxonomy (NCBI): domain Eukaryota; kingdom Metazoa; phylum Chordata; class Aves; order Tinamiformes; family Tinamidae; genus Nothocercus; species Nothocercus julius. The sequence continues at coordinate 6,913,317 of VZSV01000008.1, read as the reverse complement.
ATTGCTTAAGATTTTAATACATATTCAACTTCATTTATGTTGCATGGTTGGAAATGGAATGGTTAATATGTTATTACAAAAATCATGATGAGCCTAAGCAGTAACAAAATGCTAAAGCAACTAGATATGTGTATGATTTCACATTTTATTCCTTTTTCATTAAGCATATGTACAGAAATATTTTGCTTCTGTTAGAGGATTGGATACATTAGCTAAGGTGCTCACAAAGCTGCTGCGTAATTCATATGGGAGCCACTCGAGTACAAAACTTGCAGTAGTAGTAACAAAGACTCTGGATGCCTGCATTGCTAATGACTGTGAGTGAAAGGACCATTTTTTTTTTATCTGGGATTTCTAAACAGCAACTGTTAAGAGTCTAGTCTTAGAGGCAAAGTTGTATGAAAGGGTGATAAAAGGCCAATTATATCCATTCCAAATACAATTTATATTGCAGCATTTTTAAGATCCAGACTTGTGTGGTGGGAGTGATTCAGTGTTCTGGCATCTGAGGTGGATTGCTTGACCTTTGTGACTAAAATAAAGATGCTGAAATTTAAACTATACTGAGAATCAAAAATAAGATACCAGAGCTGATTTTGTGCCAGTAAAACTGGGAACTGGACACTAGTCAGTTTGGATCCTGGAATTGCAGAGCTGTACTTTCGTAGCCCTGTGTCTAAGCTAATAAGATTATAAAGTAAGCTTTAGGAGGCTTTATGAACTCAGCTGTTGAGCTAAATGAGCGTGGTATATGAATATGGCTCCTGGTCCATCTGCGTACTAGCCTAAGGACATTGTCACTCCACTGGAAAGTTTTGAGAAATGTATGAGTCTGATAAATCTGTTTTGTTGTCCACATGCAGTTTCTTGGACAGTTGTGCCTTAAGTGCCTTACTTGCTACTTGCTATATTCTTGAACTGGCAAAGGATGTGAAGCAACTCTGTACAGATCTGCAAATCTGGAATGCTGCAAAGTTGCTGCTTTTCAGAGCTTCTACCACATTTCTATGCAATGCAGTCTGGGGAAGGGGAAAGACAGTGTTTCATTTGGGCAGAATTACTGCACCAAGAAAGTGTTAACATTAAACTGCGTGTGTGGGATGGATACGCTGAGGGAGAAGCAATCCCAAAGCTGCTGGAGATCTGAGACTTTCCTGAGGAGAGGGAGGAAGGATTTCATATTTGGCTAGCACTTATATCCTTGCTGACTAGTTAATTTTTCTTAACTGTTTTCAACGTAATAGCTAATATGGGAGTTGTCTTGGCAAAGTATCACACTGTGTCAGAGCTACTAAAGCTGCTACCTAATGACACTCTGGATACAGGAGAAAAAATCAGTATTATTCTAACAATTGGACACTGCACTGAAGTTTGTGGTAAGGTTTATTTTTTCTTTTTTTCTATTTTTTGTGAATTCTGAAGTTAATGTATGTGTCAGTCGTGTCATTCCATTCAACTTTGGAACTTCAGGGAAAGTTCTTTTAAATCTAATATTGAGAAAAAAAAGTGCTTTCTAGAATGTTCTTTCTTTAGACCTTGATAACTTTTAACAAATGGTATGTTTAAGAGATTAAAAAAGCAGAATATTATAAAAGATTTCAGAGCTGTTTTTAGGTATCATAAGATAAAATTCAGTCAGTCTTAAAACTACATGCATGTCACACAAATCTTTGGAGCTCTATTTTCATGGCCTTTGGTTTGTGCAGCTTCTGTTCACTGCTTACACTGCTGTTAAACACATCCAAACAACAAAACAAGTTCAGTAACTAGCTTTAGTAGGTCACAAGTCTTACATGTTTAAAAACACTCATTTTCATGAAGAATTAATTGAAGCAAAAAGTGCTTTGCTTAATGGAAAATGTCTTTCAAATATAAATATTATTACCCTACAGAAGAAAAGTTTCTCTTAAGATGTCAACACTGACAAAAGAACCAATAAAAGATTAAATGCAATTGTGTTTTATGAAGGAAGTTTAGACAACACAACTATTTTTAGAAGTTGTCAATTTTATGAATACGTGCTGCAAAAAAAAATGATTTCTGTTTCTTTGCCATTTCTTGTTTTAGAAGAAAACCAGTATGAACTGCTTAACAACAATGGTCTTCCACTTATGATTCAAGTGTTAACTGAGTCTCAGGATGAGGAACTAAACAAAGCTGCTACTTTTGTGCTGCAAAACTGCAAGCAAATGAGTAAGCCTACTGTTGTTTAAAATATTAAATGAGTTATTCTTTGTATTTAAGTTCTGTTTACTTTCTAAATATTTCAAGTGTACCCACTTCATAATGCTGTCTATATCAATGTTTTTTTTCTCTGAAGAACAATTGCATGTTTACCACATTTTTTAAGAGGTTATATTTGATATATGATTATCAACCTTTTTAAGAGATTATACTTTGCTTAATAAATTACTTGGGGGGGGCTGTACCTCAGGATACTGAAATTCAATTAATATTTATATTATTTAGTGATAAAATTTGGAGTATTAATATTGTCTTATAATTTATAAAGCTGAACAATTGTCCCTGAAAATAAATGAGAATTCATTAAACGTGAACAGTGCAGAAGAGTTGGAAGCCGATACACAAAGGAGAGAAAGAACTCTACAAGACTACTGGAAGAAAGCAAAAGAAATTTTACACAGAATAAACTTGATTGAGAAAGAACATGATGAGGTTGGCCTATTTACCAAAGTAGGATAAAACTAAGCAGATTCTCCAGAGTCTAAGGAGAAATAGGAAGTAAACCTTTAAGATAATTTTTGTAGCTCGTACTGAAATTAAGGAAAACACTGAATGCTTGTGAAATTGCATCGTCTGAATCTTAAATTTGCCATTTCTGTGAATCATACTAAGCTAGAAGTATACAAAACAATTGGGGAATGCAGTCATCTGCATTTTTAATGAAATGTTTTAGTTTATAATAAAATCATACTTTCCATAAAATCGAGATCATTGAGACTGCAAAACTAGTCAGATTTTTTTTTTTAATTTCTGATACATATTTTGAATTTATAACTTTTAACATTTGCATACAAGGAATGACTGTGATTGCTACAACTATTATGGAGTAACTTATGTACAAAAGTGAACATAAACTTTTATCTCTTTCTGTTGTATAATTACCTAGTATCTCTCTGTGTAGAGTAGCAAGTTTTGATGTAATTCATTGTAATTTCCAGAAGGGCTCTGTATTAGTACTAAATCCGCTAACCACTCCCTGCATCTTCTGTAAGTTCAGCAACTTTGCTCTTTCATTAGCTCTCAACTCAGCCTGGGGCTTTTTAAGTTCTGAAGTTTTGAATGTTTGCTCTACCTTCAGAGATGTACTGACCTGTTCTATTTAATCGTACTGGATTTACTTATTTTTATAGATCTCATATTGTCACTAACTAGTATTTTTAAATACAGCAAAGAGTACAGAGAAAAATATTTGTTGACAGATCTTCAGAAGTCAGTACTGAGGCATCAAAATACCATGAAATGAATACTAATGAGCCCAAAAATCAGATGGAAAGAACATATAGAGTACACTGTCCACAGTTAATTTGTAAGTCAAATGACTGGATTCTTGCTCCATCTGCAAATTCTCTATCATTGCAGAATGAAATTCTGAAGACTATGAATCCAGTAAATGCTTCTACTGGGCACAGTGAACAGGATAATGTTCCATGTTCAACTGAACTGCAGACAGACAGTGTACTTCAAAGTCACAGTATAAATGAAAAAAATACTTGTGGAAAAAAACAGTCAGTTCAAGTGAGGTAAGAAATACTAAAGTTTTCTTTTTCATTAGTAATTTCCAAAGTGAATGTCAGCCATTTTACATAATGGTTACTAACTATATGTGCTCTTCTGCAAGTGAAGAGAGAGCTTTTTGGTTGCCAGCAAGACAGTACTGCGGAAATGTTTTTGACATCACAGATCAAAAATCTTAGACACTTGCTGCAGTAATAAAAGCTTTTTATCTTTTTCTCCTTATGGGTAGACCTCTGATGCTATACAGACAGTTACTGGTCATGTTGTATTGCTTTGAGCCTAAGGATGAAAAAGCATCCAGAGTTTCCGTCACAAAATTTGCACTCATTCATCAGATCAGACTTTAGCCCATTTATTTGGATGAAAATAGGGAATCTTCTGGGACACGCACCAACTGGAAAAACAGTTTGAGATTGCTCTGTGCAAAATTGAAATTCTGTTGCTATCAAAGTGGGAATAAAGGCATTTTTGCTTGTTTTTCTCCCCTCATCTTGAATTATTTCCCTGTCTGGGATGAAAAAGATGCATCCTTGTACTGACATTTACTATTCTCTTGCTTTGTGTATCAGTTTCACACAAACATGTAATTTTCCTTTCTTTCCCTCTTCATGTTTATCTTTGCTATTCATAAAAAAAAAAAAGTAGCAATTTGCAAGAATAAATACAAATTCAGTTACATTGAATTTATCATTTGTGTATTCCTTCCCACCTTCTTAGACAATGGCAGTATGAAAGCCACACTATTTTTCCCTTTTTAGGTTCCTCATTTAATGTGGGGGGTTTGTTTGTTTTATTTCTTTTTTCTTTTTTTTTTTCCCTCCTGTGTCTGCCTGGACTATGCTACTGTGCACTTTTCTACCATACATTATACTGTGGCTTTGCAACTACCACTGAATTTATGGGAAGCACAGGGTTCCATGGTCAGGTGAATTCGGCTTCGCTGCTGATGGGCATAATTTTGTACAGGTTATTTATTTGTTGTTCTGACCTTTAAAGCACAAATCTTTTACAATTTTTTTTTTTTCTGGATGGGGAGAACCCTCTCACCTAGTATGTGGATTTATGTGAAAATAGGAATTACCCAACTGTGACCATGGATTAGGCTTCTTGCTTCTGCAGCCTTCAGGGGTAGTTTATGGCACAAATAGATCACAGAGCTCTGATAAACAGATTTTTAATATAATAGTGACATGCTGAATACATCTAGCCTATTAACTTGAAATAATAGGAATCAAGTTTTATTTGTATAATATTTGTTATGCTTTTTGTTTTGCCTTTGTAGATCATGTGTTAACTTACAGTTAATTGTATGTTTTGAAGTCTGATTTTTAAATTTGTTCACATGTTCTTAGTCTTCCTAGTGAGCAGTTGTTTAAACAACCAGCGAAGATTCTTAGAAATCTGAAGCAGGCATGCATATCAGGTACAAATAATTAAACATATTCTGTTAGTTTTTTTTTTTAAGCTCGTATTGTTCTTGACTAATTTTTAAAAATTTTTGTAATTACTCTTTTTTAAGTCTGCCTAGATTTTAATTGCATATAATTTTACCAAGAGAATATTTATTCTAGATTTCTTCTAATAAATATTTTAGCTTTCTTTTGGAATTGATTTTAACTACTAAAATAAGTACCTCACAGGTAAGTGTTTAGTTTAAGTCCGAATGCAATTTGTATTTAACAATAGAAACCATTAATAGAAAAATATATCAGGGTACTGGTTTTGTTATGTACTCTAGAGATTGAAGGATAGAGCCTGAGACAGCAGCTTTTGTCATGAGCTATTCCTGCATGTTAAACATAAGTAGATGTGTTATTGGTTAAGGGTTTATCATACCTGCATTGATCGTTTTATTCTGGTATATTTTTTTTCTTTAGAATTGGCATCTAAAATCAAAGCAGGCCTTTACTCATAATTTAGTTGGCTGTTAATTTATAAAATTGATGATTAGTCAATAGAATAGTGTTTCCAAGATATAGCTTTGGAAGAGACCAAGCTGATCCCCATATGATAATTTTTTTAAATGGAGAGCAGGGTTTATTCTAATATGTTACAGATTTCAACTGCAGATTCCAAATACAATTTATGCTTATAGAAGTTAAGTAATGTAAGTATACAGAGTTAGCCAGGTATGTTCAAATTGAAATAATAAGCTGCTTTGGGAGAGCAAAGCAAAAGTAAGTATTGAATTAAATTGAATTATTCTATTTAATAGAATAATAGAATAGAATTATTCCTGAAAAAAATAATCCATTTAACTTCAGGATTTTATTTTAGATTTCCTTTTTTTTGATGGTATGTAAATTAAGCTTTTCTAAGCTGAACATAGGTATATTGATGTAAAAATACTGTAGCAAAAGATAGACTGCATTTTCTTAATTTTTTTTTCTTCTTAATTTAGATCAACATTCATCCTATGCAGACATAACTAAGGGAAAAAAAAGTATTTTGATTACATCTTCATCTCTTAGAACTGCGGATTTAAGGTGTTTAGGTAAATACTATCATAGGCCTTTTCTTTCCTGATTTCATAAAAGATGCTGTGTAGGGTTAGCAATTCAGTAAATGTTCTGACATTATAGAAATTCTTACACAGTTATTGGATTAACTAGTCTTCAATTCTTAATTGTTTCCTTTCTGACCCTGAAATAAACTATAAACGTTGAAATAAAACTTGCATATTCAAAGTTATATCTATGTATCTTTATCTAAGAGAGAGTTAGCAGTAAGAATATAAAACAGCTTAAAAAAAACACAAAGAACACACTTAAAAAGTACTTTAGAACACTTGTTTTCCTGTTTTTTATCAAAGGTAGCAAAAATTTTAACCCCGCAATGTTTCTAATTGTTTTATGCTTCCTAACCATTGTGCAGCCCTTCAAATTTTCCTGCCTTTCTGCTGTTAAGTACAGGCAGTCTGTTCTATAGTAATCCTTGACTCCAGCTTTCAGTTACCCCGTGTTCTGCTTCATGAACTCAATCCTGCAGAAGCTTAGGCGAATGCTGCTCAAGGTTTATAAGGGGATTTTTGTAATCAACCCTGCGACCTTAAATAAAAGCCCACAATCTACTTCTGGGCATGATGTAAGATAAGTCATAGAAGGAAAGTTGTCCAGGTGGATTCAGCCTGAGCTCTAGCTATACTTTATCTCAGGCTAGAATATACTGCAAAATGTCCCTGTACCCTTCCTGAAGTCCCCTGAGGTGGTGAAGGTTCTTCAGCTGACTATGTAACTGAATGTAAATTACCATAGGGTATGTCCTCAGAAACAAGCAGGGAGGCTTTTCTGTGAGGAAGTACATACCTGTGTTCAAGTTGCTATTGATCAGGTTAATGCAGATAATTGCTAAGATGTAGAGAGAAGACTCTATTTGGCCCTATTATAAAGGACCTGTTCCTGTCCTGTCTATATTCTTTTGCAGAGGATGTGTGCATAATTCAGCATCTCTGGAGTGGAAGTGTGGTATAACTTACTCATGTAGGTCACATTCAAACATATTTTCTTAGCAACTGCAAAACAGAAAATGTATATTTTCAAGAAGATACAGAAGGGCCTAAGCTTTTTTGAGATGTACATTGGAAGTCAAATTATAGATTATAATGAGCAAAATAACAAAAATGCTGGATTTGATGATGTCTGCTATAACACTCATGCTTGTGGTTTCTACAATATACTGTTTTTTTTCCAGGATGTACAGCACAAGGCCAGTCCTTCAATAGCAAAACCTTCAGCAAGATGTTGCAAACTTGTCCATACCTGTGTGATTGTCACAGAGTCATTCTGGAAGCTGAAAAAAGATACAAGAAGGAACTTAGGAAGTTGACTGTTTGTAACAACAGTAGTTCTGCAGCTTATAAGAGTAATTAATGACTTTTTAGTAGCTGTAACTATTGTTTGAAATCATTTATTTTTTAGACTTGATTCTGATTTTCTAACAGTCTTATAATGCTGATCTAATTTGTTTGAGATTTGTGCTAAATGACATTTGAATTAGCCACTTTTGAGAAGTAGCAGTCATGTATTTCTTGGCAGTAGTGATGCATCCTCATTCTAAGTTTGGATGAGACTGTAGGTCCACTTTGCCAGGCTTAGTCAAGTATTAACAGAAATGAATGTATGAAGTTGAAATAAACATGAATAAGCTCCTCACATTCTAATGTTACATCCTAATGGATGAGAGGCCTAAGTCCTAGTCAATGAAGTAGTTAAAGGCAAGTGCAGCCTATATTTTTGTGTTTTTAAAAAAAGATATTTTAATTGAACAATTACTGCCAGCATTTGCACTAGCATGCATCTTATACTTTCCAGAAATATTGTTAACGCCAGTAAATAAAGGAAGATTGCACGGAGAGACATCAACTTTTCAGAGGAGAAAGGAAAATTTCCAAAGTAAGGCCCAGTTCTGTAATTAATGTATCTGAGTGCTTCTATTGCAGGACTTTAACAAGAACATTTGGATAGAGATTATGTTCTTGTTCTGGGTACTGTCAAGATTCTTACTGTGAACAGGACAGAAAAAGCACGTTCTATGATTATTGTTAACTAATGTTTCTGCCTGGCACTTGCTTTGTAGATACCAGTTTGAATCACGTTCTATGATTATTGTTAACTAATGTTTCTGCCTGGCACTTGCTTTGTAGATACCAGTTTGAATCCTCTCATGGTCACTTATATGCCCTCCACTATTCTGGGATTTTGTGACCTTAATTTTTAAAAGTGATAGTCAGGGTCTGATCATACTGTAGTTGTATGTTGCTGGGTTCAATGTCATTGTACTCTACCTTTATAGCAGTGTTAACCCTGTTATGCTTGTTTTTGCACTTGTCTGGAACTCTGCTAAGGCATTGAATCTCTGTGTCCTAGACAACTAAAAGGATAAAAATTAAATAAAATTAGCAATGCAAGTGAAAACTATATACTAGAAAACTCAATAAAGGAGCTTGTCTGTCTGGTATGAGGAGTTGAGTGAAATTCTACTGATAAGGTAGAGATGCAAAAGTGAATTTCAGTTACATCATTATTTTATTTAATACGTTTCTGATGATAGTCTGATTTTTCTTCAGATTCACAAATGAATTCATTTGATTGTGATAGACATTGAAATCTTTTAAAAATAGCTGTTTATTTCATCTCAAATACCATAATTACCTTCAGCAAATAAAGCAATCTTTTCAAGTAAACTGGATTTTTCCAGTCTTTCTTCCAAGGCCAGATAGCAGTAAAGCTCAGAAGATGGTTTTGCCTTAAATTTTAATTCCTAAAGTATTACGCATGTTTTGGGCTTTTTCAAGAAAAAGACATACCTCTTATTTTGTGTATTTTTTTCTTTTTTTTTTTTTAAGGTATACTTTTGACTCCAATTAGAAAAAACAAAACTGATGCTTCAAACAGAGATGAACACAGTAATAATACATGGATGACTGAAAAGTATAACTTGATACCTACATATGAAAGATGTGAGTATTACAAGAAAAAAAAAAATCATTTGTACTACCAGAAAATTAATTTGTATAACTTAAAGATGAAGTTTGCCTTTAGGTGAGGGCATTGATAGGAGCATCTGGGCTTGATACTGGAGACAAATGACTGAGAATTTTAATACTTTTTTTTTGTATTTTCAGTCATTTGGTATTGTATTCAGTATTGTTTGTTTATTTTCAGTAGATTCCTGTTGTTTGTTAGCTGCTTCTGAAGCCTAAGTCATTTTAGCATGTTAATGTCACAGTGACGACAAGATGATACTTTTTGCTTATCTGAATATTAGCAACTATTAATGTAATATTTATTTTCAGTGTTATTAGAAGAAATATTCTTTCAAAACATGACATTTTACAGCAGATTTCAGTTAAAGTAACTAAGATGGGCTCATTTAAAATGCTATAGCTCTCCAAAAAAAACCAAGATGCTCACTTGAAAAGACAGTCAAATGTACAAACAAGAGTATCAGTGCTTACAAAAAACACCTGTATATATTCACTTGACAAAGATCAGATAAGTTATGTGTACCCTAATTGTACCCTGACGTATGTATAATGTCCAAATAAAATCCTTGTGAATTGCATCATTTCTTTTAAAGTCACTTTTAACAGCAGGCCAGTACCAACTGTGCAATGCTCTTTGTCAGCACTTTTTCCTGATTCTTTCTTTCTTTTGTTTCCCCTTACAGAGGTAGGAAAGAAAACAAAGCTCATTAGTATCATCTTTCAAGAGTATTTTATATTTTGACATAGAATGTAGAAGAACAGCAAAATTAAGTGAGGTATGGTAATGACATGATCTGTTAGAGTTGTTTTAGGCTGGTGTGGACTCATGTTTGTTAATGCTAACATTCACCTACAGAAGGCTTTGCAAAATGTAAATTTAATGTAATTTGATAATTTTTTTTAATAATACTAATGTATCTGAAGTAAAATCTTTACCAGTAAAGGTTGCTCTTTTTAATTTTACTCTTAACCTCCTCTATCATTTCACATATGTGGTACTTAACCTGGCTTTTCATTTGAATCTTTTACAGTCTGTACCATTTGTAAGAAAAGGTTATGTTGCTAAAATAAGCTGATGTTGATGTTCTGTGTGTATTTTTTTTCCTCCTAATCAGTGGAATGTTTACACTAGGTAAAATACTGTCTCAGGTGTTTTATGATTGATTTGATCAATAGGGTATATTGATAGAAGTTTAGATGAGATGTTTATTTAGGTTATGGAGTCAGGACAACAATTAGGAGAACTTGCTTCGAAGTAGAATTATTTAAGAGTATGCAAAGGTCACAAATGCTTCTAGTAATTTTTTTAATACAAATGCTAATAACTTTTGAATTTGAACATAAAAGTTGCAGAGAATGCACAAGAGATTCCATGTGCTATAGAGATTTCTAGACAGCAGATTGGGTGTTTTCAGAAAGAACAATTTTTTTTTTTTTTTTTT
>VZSV01000008.1:6867926-6900571 GCA_013398735.1 Nothocercus julius | reverse complement strand
TTTATATAATTATTTTGCCTTTGCTTTTTTAATGATAACGAGAGAAAAATGTGTTTACAAGAAGCAGTAGTGGATTGTGGGAAAACTTAGTCATCGGTTGAAAAGGCAGGTTTCCTTCGTGGCGATGCTGCTCTTTATGAAGGTAGAGAAGTTTCAGAAACCGGTATTGCCCGAACCTCTCTGGACTCTGCAGAAACTTCCCTCTACCGTGGATCCCTTCCAAGAGCTGGTCCTGGAAAACATCCCGGAGCTACTGACCTGACCCTCGCATCTCCTTCTTGGGGAAGGATGTGCTTGGGGTGGTCCAGGCCCAGGTCGCTGGTGCTGTCTATTGAGCCGCGTGCGGGCCCCGCGTGTGCCCGTCTCGCAGCCAGCCTGCTAACGGCCTGCCCCTTTCCAGGTCCTCCATCCTCAGCGAAGTGTCCACCCGCTCAAGATCTAAGCTGCCGTCGGGCAAAAATATTCTTGTTTTTGGTAAGTAGCATATACAGGCAGTAGGATTGTTTCTTCTTTTTGTAGAGGCTGAATATATGTACGTGTTTAAAATAAGATAATCCTAGTTACTAGTCTAAGTATCGGAGAAAGTTTATCTTGTTTAAAAGTCTAGATGGTTGCTCATTTAACTGTCATGTATCAGTTTAATTTAGCTGTACAAGTACAAGACAAACCAAAATAACTAAACGATTCAAGTATTGTTTACATAACTAAAGGCTGGCATTAAGATCAGTTTTTAAAAAATGGATTTACTGCTGTGTGTCAGCAAAGTCTGATACTGTTCTACACTGACACATACAGGTGTGGTTTATAATTATTAATTTAAATGGTGAACTTCCCTGTATGACAGAAGACCATGTATTTCTTAATGATTTGTCTTCAGGATATTTAGACATTCCTTTCTCCTTTTTTTCTGTGAAATAGAACATAAAATGCATACTTTGGGGATCACTTTGGATTACAGAAAGGTTGTTCTTTTGCCTAAACAATAAAAACGCAAAAGCTATTTGGTGTTGTTATATGCTTTTCAATCAAACTATATAAAAAGTCATATATCTTATCTTGTCTTGATCTGGATTACATGTATTCTTCTGCCTTTTCATAGTCAGAAATAATATGAACCAATTGATGCATCCATTTGTTAAAATCAGGTTATGCAGTAAGAGATATGGTATTCCTGTCTTGAGGCTAGCAGATTTACTTTCTGGTTTATATTAGATTCTTAATATAGTTTAGACAAATGGAACATAACAATGGAGTGCTTCTTTATGTCTGTCTTGGTATGAACTGTCGGATTCAGCTGGAAAATAAATAACTATAGTTCAGAATTAGACAAGGATAAATTTAGTAAGCACCTTTCAAAACCTTTTTCTACAAAAGTAAAATTGATTCTGAATGTATCTCTTTTTCCTGTAAAAACTTACTGGCAGGTGATGATGGTTCAGGTAAAACCACACTTATGGCTAAAATACAGGGAGCAGAGCATGGCAAGAAGGGAAGAGGGCTGGAATATTTATATCTAAATATTCATGATGAAGACAGAGACGGTAAGTTACGTTTTATGTGTTATCTTTCTGCTGTACTTAAGTAGGTGACGGTCTTTTTTTCTCTTCTTTTTTAATTGTGGTTTCACGATTGTATTTTGGGTTATATCCAAGTAGCTGGTTTCAGCATTGGCTTTCTGTTTATGCTTTATGAGTGATATCAATTTCTTAAAAGTGAAAATGCATTTTACTCTCAGAGCGTTCTCTCCCTATTGCCCTTCTCACAGCTTGACCTGTGTAGGAGGAAACAGCACACTTGAGTAGCTCCCTCAGGATCCATTTCCTTTCAGGACAGGTATTTTGTGCTGATGTTAACGAACTAGCAGATGAAACGCCATCAAGTCCAAGTGCGTAGAGCTATAAAATGACACATCCATGAGAACTTAATTCTAAATAAGGATTTTAGGGTTTGGGTCTTCAGAGATTTCTTGCAGGAGCTTACTTAAAAGTTACGTTTGCTATGTATAACTGAGACGGTCTAATACTCATAGCTGAATGAGTGAAGAACAGAGTAAGACTGACAGAATCAGTATTTCCTTTCATCAAACTGAAGAAACTTCTCTTTGTCCCCCATCTTTCTCTTTGTTGTGGTTGAACGCTGCCCCCCCAGTATGTGAGGGGCGAGACAGTGTTTACAGCAGGGGAGCAGCAGGGTCTGACGATCATGCCATTGTCAGGAATGTTCCCTCAGACACGTAGAGAAGGGGAATGAACTAGTTATCCTTGCTCCTAAATTTGCCTCTGGACATACTGCCAGATCTGTGTGTGTGTGTTCATTTTCCTCTTTATAGCATGAAATTCATGGAACTGATCATCTTCTGAGTTGTCAGTTCAGAAGTGGGAAGCAGTGAAGGTGGTTTGTCCTGGTTCTCGCAAATAGGTAAACTCCTGTAACGGTGTTTCAGCAATGGAAATGTACTGCAGGCTTGCAGGGATGATTAAGTACTGAATGTGGCTGGTTGTTAAGGAGAGTGGTCCTGTGCTAACATGATAGTCAGCTGTCTTTGGATACTAAGGTAGGTATCAAACTTCAGGTATTTCCCTACTTTAGAAATATCTGGGACTTTTTCTGAATATCTGAAAGTGTTGGGTACTTAAAGTGGTTAGGAGAAGCTTGTTGTAAGAACTCTGGCAGGGAAAACAGACTTTGTTGACTAGCAAACTCAGCTTAAAAATTGAGGTCTTCGTGCATCCCTTTAATGGGCGAGGTAGGAGTTAATAATACTTGCCTTTTCCTTTCTGTCTTACTAGTGTCATCAGTAAGCAAAATAAATAGCAAAGTGGGTCAGGACCTTGCAGCAGCAAAGAAAACACCCTTCCGTCTTAAGAACTTTTTTTAATCAAAAGTCTTTGCCTACTTTATATATGTGTATGCCCAGGTGCACATTCACAAACAAAGCCTTTCAACTGACCTATAATTGTAAGAAGCTATTAAGTGAGCTTCAGGAGCTCATTAGTGCTGTTACTTCAAATCGACACTGGTAGCTGAAACTCCATAGTGGAGTACAAGGGTCGTCATCTTCATTCCCTGGTACTAGAAGCATTCTTTGCAATTTTTATTTTTTTTTTCATTTTAGAACAGTGTATTTTTTTTCGGAAAATGTATTTGGTCACAGTGCTGAGTCATTATCCACCTTCCCGTGAAAATCTTAGGGAGAATCATCCCTGCCTTGCTGCTTATTTCCTCCGTAGCCTCCCCCGACCCCTTCTTGTGATCTTCCCGTGTCTCTTCCTTTGAGAGATTGCTGAATCAGGCAGAGTTACTCTAGATTACTATACATAACTATAACTATAAATAACTTAATTCACAGTAATTCTTGTTTTTTGCCTGTAACTGTTTTGTGTTTTCACTGTCATCTGCCCCTTGAGAGTGGCTTGTATGTAGCTTGGTTGAAAGGGTATATATATGACCATTAACTTGCTAGTTGGCTAAATCATATCTGTTTCTGACAGACTTGAGCCATTCAGTGTAACATTCATTGCTTTGGTCCCTAGGTTTTAGAATAAGTCCACTCTTGAGTCTATACCTGAAGAATCTGCTTCCTTAGGGTATTATCCCAAATTCTGCATAGGCTAAGGCATTTGTTCAAGGTTTGGAGTGGTCTGACAAACTATCCTGAGAAAGAGAGAGCATTCTCCTAGATAATTAATCTCAGGTACATTATGCTTGGAACAGATGGCTGCTTCTACATACATGATACTTTAGCTGTAAATTTAACTCCTACTATTAAGTGACCTTGAAGTTCAGGCCCCAGAATCCTGTGTTAGTGGAATTTCCCAGAGAACATGGTAAGAAAGATCTAATTTTTTTGCCTTTCTTTGTGATGAGCAGATGTTTGGTGGTAGTGCTGGCTGGTCAGCTTTTGAGAGCTGAGTCTTGCTGCATGGGATGTGGAAGAAATGTTCTGCATGAACATATGCTTGAAGTGTAGATTTCAGAATCTATTGCAGTTGTGGGGTTAAAGGGAGGATGTGCAGCAAGACAGTGAAACATACTCTGGTGACTGGTATGTGACGCGTTTTGTAGAGTACTCTGTAGGTTAGCAGGCAATTATAACACCACAGGGAATTTTCAGTTGAACTGCGTCAGATCATGAATGCAGTACAGTTGCCTCTGACTATGCCAAATGTGCAGGTGAAGTAGAACCATTCTGTTGTTATACTGCTACTGCTTAAAAAAAAAAATCAAGTAGGCTTTTTTTTCTTTTCTTTTTTTTTTTTTTTTGCTTTAGGTTTGGACTGTCCTCATGTGCATATTCCGATTGAACTGGTTGTTCCTGCATGAACCAAGTGGTGCTGGTACACTGATTTCTAATGGGCAACTTGTTTTTTTTGTCAGCAACTTTGAAATGTTTCCACAGTTTATGGAATCAACTACCTACAGTAATATTCTTCAAATGTGGAAAACAATTTCCATGGCTAAAGGGATAATGAAATTTTGACAGAATTTAGAAATGGCAATTTATAGGTTATTGTAATAGGCTTTAATATGTAGCACCAGTTTTTCAGCAGGATGTGATAATTGTTTGCACTGTTTTATCATCTCATGTCATAGCCACTATAAAAGGTAGAGGTAACATTCACATCATATGACTAACTGGGAACTTGACGGGGTGCTGACAAAGTTGAATTTGCCGTCAAGTCCTTGCCAAAAATGTAAACAAACACCACTCTATTTCTAAGTGCATTTTTAAATGCACAGTAATTGAAAATCACAGACCTAATGATTTTCCTGTTACTGTTAGACAGGAAGAAAAACTTTGTTTTCATACCATATTACCCTTAAGAAATTAAGTACCATATCTATGTGGACATTAAGTGTACATTCCTCCTGGCCGACTGATTTCATCTAGCTCGTAGAAGTTTCAGTCTTCATGATCTACATGTTAAATAGAAACAGAACCCTTAAAAAAGATGAAGGTACATAGGCAACAAAACCTCTATAACCTTTTAGTTACAGCAAACCTGACTGGTTGACTGGTCTAGTGCATGTGTTTCAAAATTCACCTATCTTGTATTTAACACCTGTGGAGACTTGTTGATACCCCATTTTCAGTTTTTTCTATTCTTGCCAAAGTTCATGTTTGGATTAATTTTTTTTTTCATGTCAACTCTCCATCCCAGCTGTGTTCTTTTTATTGTTGTTTTTCAACAAAACCTGTCCAGTCACTGTTGAAACAATGGGGTAAGAAACACAAAAGCTAAAATGCAAAATATTCTGCCCAGTAAATACTCTCTAAAAAGCTACAAGTAGAAACCAATGTTAAATCAGCATGACTTACATGACTTAAGAGCAGATAGAACAGCTTAAAGCACAGCTAGTAAGTTTGGTAGGTTGTAATTTTATCCTATGTTTACTCCTCCTACTCCTGTCCCAGATAGCTAAGCTGCTTATTAGTTATATCTTGTTTGTGGATTACTTCTGTTGTGAAATGTCTTCAGTATGGTAAGACAGCTTATGTGTCTGTGTGACACCTAAGGCTTTCCTGTTGGGCTCAGCTGTAACAATCTCCTCTTGAACTTCGAATTACATATGTGTAACATATATCTGTGTTTTATGTAAAAAGTACGTGTTTCCAATTCACCAAGGCTATGCAATATCTGAAGAGCGTCGTGCCAGCTTTCCTTAGGAAAAGAAGGATTGAAGAACAGATGTCTTTTAACTAAAAGATGCTTAACTGAGAGCAATCTTATTGAATGGAGGCGCCTATAAAGTAATTTGACATTTACGTGTACATCTGTGCTAGAAGCAAACAGGCAAGCCCTGCTGATAGCCAGCCTCTAGTCTTCCATTTAACACTGTAATATGCTCTTCTTTACTCACAGACTAGCAAAGCAAAGAGTGGACATCTCTGGGGTTACAAATATACCTTTTCTTTTCAGATCACACTCGCTGTAATGTTTGGATTCTGGATGGAGACCTATACCATAAAGGGCTGTTGAAGTTTGCAGTTTCTGCAGAATCCCTGCAAGATACCATTGTAGTCTTTGTTGCGGATATGTCTAGACCTTGGACTGTTATGGAGTCTTTACAGAAGTGGGCCAGTGTCTTGCAAGAACATATTGATAAGATGAAAATTCCTCCAGAAGAGATGAGGGACATGGAACAAAAGTGTAAGTCTTCGTGTAGCTCCATATTCTTGTGTTTTTCTGCTGGTTCTTGGATCTTTAGGGTAGCTTTCTAAGCCACTATTTTTTTTTTTCTGCCAAAACCTTCTTTTGTAATAATAAATTTCCACTTTGAGTTGACTAAAAGTTACTTTGCAGTTGTAGTTAGAACTCTTAATTCAAATAGACTTTATTAGGCTTTAAAAGAACTCTTCCATTTTTGCCATGCTAACAACACTTCAGGTGAATTAATGACCTAAGTTTTTTGCAGTAATGAGATCTTCGTTATTTATTTGTTTATTTATTTTTAAAAAGAAAAGGCTAGTTCTTAAAAAGCTAATTTGGTACAGAATCATAGTTTTAAAATAATGACAAAAATCGTTGAAAAACAAATGTATCATTTTTTTTCTCAGTATTCTGCAAGGCCCCATTTCCTGCTGCTCTTGTCTTCCAGCAGATTTCCTTACTATTTCCCTATGAGGGAATATTTCCTGTGAGGGCTCAGATCATGATCCTGGTATGTCTAATTGTCTCCTCAATATAGCTGTTCCTCCCCGTGCTTCAGGAATGTTGTATAAATTCTTTCCTGGCGTATCTGTGGCAGGAAAAAATCTGGCATTGGCAAGCCGTTACCATTGCAGGATTGTCTCCTAGAGCTTTGGTTCTTTTTGTTTTTATTTATTTATTTATTTATTTATTTTCCGTGTGAATTACTCCAAAATAAATTCCTTCAGTGGAGAAGGTCTTAGCAACATGCATTCCTTTTTAGCTGAGGTGTAGGTTTAGGCTGATCCTGGCTGGGTGCTGCTTTTGTTCATGGCTCGTGGCTGGCTGTACTGGAGTGTCTAAACCTTATAAACACTGTCTAGTAGCTTCCTGGGATTCACTTCAGGGAGTGCTGTAATCTGTTTGGCATGTGAACATTCAGATGTATCTTTACAGCTAATCTGTTTTCTTAATGTTAAATATTGCTTCCCAAAAGGGTGGTGCGTACAGCACACCAGTTGGACTTCAGTGTGAAGGTTTGATACTGTCTGGAGTTTGATGATCAGATGCTGGCTTAAAAAAATAAAAAGATAAAATCTGTCAGTTTATAAGAGAAAATGGATGGGGAGCAGCAGTCCGTCGGATAATAGGGGAGGATACAAAGACTGTACTTAGCTACTTCTAGTCTCAAAATATGATAGTTAACCCAGATTGATGTTTTGCTGAGACATACCAAAGTTCATGACAATCCAAATAAATGTGTTTTTTTTTGTGCACTTCAGGTTGGCTTTTCAAAAAAAGTGTTCTTGGTTTCGCTAAGAGTATAGCGTGGAAGAGCCAGTTACAGTTATGGCAGCACTTTAGCACAATGTTTGGGGAGCCTAGAAGACATTTGAGTAGTATTATCATAGAGATTTATAAATTAAAGTGTCTTTGAGGTTACTACTTTCTCTTGCACTTGAATAGAATTGAGGGACTGCAGGACTGTGCTGCCATCCTATGGCTGAGCAGTGAAATTCAGCCTAGCGTGATGCAGGTAAAATAGGGGTATCTCCATCACCAACTTCCCACATCTGTTCTCACTGTATAGGACACTTACGTCATCTCTGATACATATCTCTTAAGTTCTTGCATCCAGACTGTGCATCAGGACAAAACTGTTCTCAAAACTTTGGCCATCACAGTTTGTCATTTTCTTAACAGCTTAGTAGTTCCAAAAGTAATCCTTAGTATGATTAATATAGCTCCCTTGGCAGTATAAAGCACACAGCCATGAAGCAATGCTTTCATGTGTCCCCAAGAAAGCCTGGGGACCAGCACAGTTTTCCTTACTAAAATTCTCCTCCATATTCCTTGTAGAATAAGCTGTCACTTAGAAAATTGACAATGCCCTGTGTTTTTATTAGCTGGTTCAATAAGTTCAGTAATCAAGTTCATATTTAAAGTTGGCAGTCAAAACACAGAGAACGGTGTAGAATGGAAATATGTCCCAGACTTATACTGGTAAAGTGCCATTGAAGCACAGCGCCACACAGATATCTGTGTTTCTAGGCTTCAGTTTATGTAACTATATTCCTTCACACTTGCTTCTAGATTTCATCTGGGTCATGCGTACCAGGTTGAGTATCTGCACTTGCTATTACCCCAAGCAATTCCAGTATACAGTAAATCTTGTTTATTAGAAGAACCTTTCTCATGTTACCTGCTAGGTTGTTCTTTCTCACCTGCTAGGATCTTACTCCCAGTTTCCAGAAACCCTTTCGTTAACTCACTACTTTCTCCTGAGTTGGACTTTAGACTGCTTGTCAGTGTCTTTGAGGTTTTTGTGGCCTTTCCCCACCCAGCCTTTTGTCCTGTGTTTGCCATTTGAGATACCGACTCTTGACTTTGTTGGGTGGATGATGCTATCTCCCATCTGGTGTATGAGGAATTTTCCCTTTGTGGTGAACTGCTTCCAGAATGGGAAGGCAGGACACATATGGAAAGAACAGGCTACTTTGAAAGAACCTGGTTTATTCAGGGTATACCAAGAACATTGTCTGCACTGATGCCTGTTGCTGAACTGCTTATGTATAGTTTTTAGAACTTGACTAATTAGTTTAAAAACTTGACTAATGTGGATTTAAGTAAATTATGTCAAATGTTCTAACTTAATTTAGACAAAAAATCAGACAAATCATTGTTTAATAGGCACATACTGAATTATTCCAAGAAAAGACTGTAAAAAAAAAAAAAAAAGCTTTTTTTTTTTTTTATTTGCATCCATAGCAAAACAGAAAAAGTATCAAAAATCATGAAATGCAGAAATGAAGTATGGTGGTAAAGTAGTTATTGTATTAATTTCTTTTGGACTTTTCAGGGCTGAAATAGTGATAAACAGGTTGGAGGTTTTATTGCATCTAGAACAACCAAACCTAAGAATAATTGGATTGTTTTCATGGCTGATACTTGATTACAAGTGACCTGCTCCTGTGACATGCACGATATCTCTTCTTATAGTTATTTTTCAGTAGCTCTGTGGAAATACGCAGTGCACGAAAGAAAACAATTGAGAGTAAACTTACATTTACTTGCTGTGTCAAATGCAAAAATACCCATTTATTCCGTTAAGTATGAATGAAGGGCTTCAATCTAGATATGACAAATTTTATAGATAAATTAGGACACTGTAAATGAAGGTTTTTCCCTTTTTTATAGCATACTATCAATTTTTAAATATAATAGGCCATTCTTAGTATCCTTGGCATTAATGGTAGGTGGCAGAGTATTAGCTGCGTCTCTTCAGATGACTAGACATTTTTTTCTGGCAGTGTGCAGTGTTCATATTTCGTGTTTAAGCAAAGAAGTTTGAACAAATTCAAACCAAGAAGAGAGATCTATACAATGCAGACTCTGATTACTTAATGTGAAATATGTGGAGGAGAAAATATTCATAGTTGTCCTTTCCTTTTTTTTTTTTAATTTTAGAAAGATTTATGCAAGCAGTGTGAGTACATGATGAACTTTATGTCCGTTAAAAGCTTGAAGGTGGAGGTCAAGTGAGAAAGTGATAGATACAGGAGATGAGGAAAAGGTTTGTTAAATTATTGTCTGACAAAACAACATTTAAACTGAAACGGATTTTTTTCCCTTAGAAAGCATCTTGCTCATGAGAGATAGCCTGACCACACTTGTGATACAGGTTTATTTAGATATAAAATGACTAAGCTTTGAATGGAAATGGGAAATGAAGAAGAATTGTAAGAAACTGTTTAAGAGCCTGTTGGAAACTAGCATTGAAACCAGAAACAAGTGGATCTATTTTCAGGATTCGTTAATTGGAGGTTCTGGAGATGGATCATAACTGTATTTACTTGTCCAGCGGAGACTTCTGCTGATTGAGACGGAGTGTAGCCAGGAGCATTTCTCAGTCCAGATGCCTCATTAACGATCCGCAGCAGCCGTTCCTATCACAGCAGATGTTTTGCTTTCTCCCTACTTGGACCAGTCTGAGTGAGATGCAGCCTCACTACTGGCCTGTGCTGGGTGTTGTGTGGTACTCTTTATTCCTGGGGAGAGGGAGGAGTTGGGAATCTCTGCTTTCTAGCATACTAGTCTTCATACATGTAAAGCAAAAACCCATGAGTATGTGCTAGACTTCTGAAATTGCTGTTGCATTTTTTATTATTAGTAAAACTGCTGCGATAGCTTGAATTAGGATGTGATACATTGCAAGAGTGTTTTAAGTAGAAGCTTTTCTTTACAAAATTTGATAGATTTTATACTAACAGATATCCTCATAAATTTTTTTTTTCCTTTGATTATGAACAAGCTAAGGAAATTAACATTGTCTTTTTAGTTTGCTCTATTAAATTGAGAACAGTATTTTGAAATATTCTCTTACATTTTTGATTTCAGCAGATATATGAAAATGATCAGTGTTTACATATGTATCTTGACAAGAAGATGTATTTGTCTTCTATAAATGATTACTGTCATGAGAAATGGGAAGAGTCTGGTTGAATAATGAAATGTGTACTTTAAAAAATAATTTCCTAGTTATTGTAGGATTAACTGGCTTTTCTTGAGACAGTTAATAAAACTTTTTAATATGCAGTATGCTTAATATAATTTAAACTTCCAGTTGCTGAATTTGAAACAGTATTAGAAAAAAGCATGTTTTTGAAAACACTGTGGAAAGCTCTCCACCAGAAGGCACTGCATCTCCGATTTTATCTAACTGTATTTGGGTATTGTTTGTTTCGTTGTTTTTTTGGAGATACTGAATTGGTGGCTTACGCTTTTTTTTTTTTTTTTTTTTTTTTTTTAAATTTGTTCTGGACTGGAGGTCTCTTGTCTTCCACAAAACTCACTCTATTTCCTATATCTAGTAAACACTGGAGATTGTGCAGCTTTGAGCAGAAGAATTGTTTTTCGAGTGTGTTCTTCCCTTCATATCCCCATTCTGTCACTGAAATGTTTTATGTTTTGAAAGGATACAGTGACTTGACTTCATTTTGCAAGCTCTGAGTTACAAACTTTTCCAAAGGTTTTTACCAGTTCCTAAGCCTCAGAGGTATCTGCTGCAGTTCAGCAGCCGTTCCTTCCCTATCATATGGGTGGATCGGCTGCACAACCGTCTCTTCGTGAAAGGCTGGGTGTTCAAAGCTTCTTTGAAGAGTTCTGCTTTCTGTTCACACAGCCTGCTACTTCTGTGACTGTTTCTAAAATAAAGATGCCTTTGAGGGAACAAATTGTGGTGCTTTGCCTTTCCCCTTTCCTCTGAGGGCTCCACCTGGCCAAGAGAGGAGGAGGCTTCAAGTGGGATAGACATGACACAGGAGAGCCCTCAGGAAACAGATGCCTGGGAGCAGGCGCATCTGCTAGGAGATAGGTCTGGCCTGCAGCTTTTAACTGGGAAAAATTGAAATAAAATGAAATAAAATGAGTAGCTTGCAGGCTGGTTTTGATGAACCATGTAAAGAACACAGTGCACTTCCGAAACAATGCTATTTCTTAGACATATGAGTATTTGATAGCACTTGATATTACTGGAACCCTTATAATTGCCATACACTGTCAATTTTTGCTAGGCTCTGTTGCAGGTTTTCAGAATGTAATTCAGTCTCTTCAGATCATGTTTTAAAGTCCTTTGAATATTTATGCAGTATATACTTCATATAGTTACAGCATCTGTCTTCTCTAAGAAAAGTAGAATAATATAAACTTAAATTGAGTGATGCTTTATCAATAGGAGTGTCTGTTTCTGAGCCTGTTTACATTTTGACTTTGCTTTCTTCAATAAGTTGACCTGAATACAAACTGAGTATAGGTAAGATTGCAAAACTATACCTGTATCTTCTGTTGTGAACACCCCTAAAATGAAATGCACTGAACTGAGGAATGTGTATTTGTGTGTGCTGTAGCTCTTGCTGCTAGTTTTGGTGTTTTGTAATAGCTCCAAACTGCACTGGATTTAGCTTGATGTAAGTTGTGGGTAAGAATAGTTGTGTTTGAAAGGGCAACAGAGATGCCCTTTATTCAAACATGGATTATATTTTCATGTAGTGCCTCATTTAAAAAAAAAAAAAAAAGGAAAGAAAGAAAAAAAAAGATTTCTAGTTAGTCATAGGTGCAATTATTTTAATTCAAATTAATTATGATTTAAAGGGGGAAGGGAAAAAAGTTTGTTTTGCTTGATGAAGATCTCTCTCTCCATAGTTATAAAAGAGTTTCAAGAGTATGTAGAACCTGAAGAAGGCTACCAAGGATCACCGCAGAGAAGAGGCCCCTCTTCTGGTCAAGAGGATGAAAGTGTTTCTTTGCCACTTGGAGAAAATGTGCTGACTCACAACCTTGGTATTCCTGTGCTGGTAGTTTGTACAAAAGTGAGCTTCTAGTTTTGTTTGCTGTTATGAAAAAAATTGATTCCTGTTAGAAGAATTAATTACTGACAAAAGGATAGAAGTCTGGATTAGTAATAAAGAGATTTCCTTTAAAAGTAGGCTTCTACCATCAATAACAAGTTTTAGTTTTGAAGGGTAATAATAATCTTGTTATATGCTAATTACTTTATATTTTGATTTATTGGTATCATCTTAAAGGCTTAAAATAAATGTGATATGTGTGTGATATTAAGGAAATATATATTGAGATGTGCTGGGATTAACTAGCTGCTTTGTTTTTGGTTTTGTTCTTCTCCCTCACAGTGCGATGCGGTGAGTGTACTGGAGAAGGAGCATGATTACAGAGAAGAACACTTTGACTTCATTCAGTCACATATTCGTCGATTCTGCTTACAGTGTATCCTTTCCTGCTCCAAAGAGAATTGCTGAAATAAGGAATCAGAGAAACACGTTTTAGTGTAGAGCTGCATATAGAGTTAACCTGAGAAATGGTGCTTAAGAATTGCTTGCTCTTTAGAAATTTGCTATGTTGCATTTGTAGTTTGTGTTTCAAGATGTGTAAAACTTCTGTTAATGTTTAAATCATGTTAATGTTTAAATCAGGGTTTTGAGATTTATTTTTCTAAAAAGGATTTGTATTAAATTTTTTTTAAGGGTATGCAAGTGACTTCCTTGTTTTGTTTTTTAAACCTAAAGCCTGCAGCTTATGCTTGAAACCCACACAGGATTAAGAAGATCACATTCCTAGAAGGAAGATACCTTTCTATATATATGAAATGAAAGCAGTGTGAGTCTTCTTGCATTATTTCCCTTCCCTATACTGCTAGGGAGAGGAAACTAGCCCCATACAAAAGCTATAACTGGAGTTTTCATTTCAATTTACTACCTAAAAATAGGGCTATGTGATATGTGTTTTTGAAATTCTTACTGTCACTCAGGGGGGAAAAAAAAAAAAGTATTCTACATAATTTTCCTTAAATGAACATTCAGATGGAGCTGCCTTGATTTATACATCAGTAAAGGAGGAAAAGAACCTTGACCTGTTGTATAAGTACATTGTACATAAAACATACGGTTTTCAGTTTACTACACCTGCCTTAGTGGTAGAAAAAGATGCAGTTTTTATGTAAGTCAATTAAAAAAAAGATATATTTTCAAACTGTTTTTTATTGAAACACTGCCCTTCCTATAAACACTATGAATTTATTACTTCAGTGCATTCTTATTTTATCGTGTTATATTCTTAAGCTGAAAATTGGATATGAAGTGCAGTAACAATCTTAACTTCCATCTATTAGAAAAAAGAGTAAAAAAAAATCTAGAGCATACTGTCTGGGTCTGATAAAAAGTGAACTTAAATGGTTTGTGTCATTCAAAAGCTTGCTATGTGAATCTGCTGAAATCCTGGCTTAAAAAAAGTTACGTGTATATTACTTGGGTTACTTGACCCAGAATACACCATACCATTTTTTTTCTTTTTTAATGTCTTCTGAGTTTAGCTGAAAGTTAGGACAGGCCTTTAATGATCTTTGAAGTATTTCTTCTGTGACTGGGAAGGCCAAACTTTCTTTCAAATTTGTGTATAGACCTGCCGGTTGGGACAACGAAAAGAAAATTGCCATTTTACATGAAAACTTCACAACAGTGAAACCAGAAGATGCATATGAGGATTTCATTGTAAAACCTCCTGTAAGAAAGGTATGGGATTAACTGTTGTCCCCTCCATTCCTTGTCCTTTCTGACCTTTCCCACCCTACAGATCAATACAGTTTGCTTGAATGGCTGGCAATAGTAATATAAGGAACAGTTTTAAAACAGTAGCTTCTTTCTTTCCTTTTGATGACTGAACCATAAAAACAACTCCATTTCTGTTTCTCATGAGAAAATGTGTTGTTCAACAGTTAGTCCACGATAAAGAGTTGGCGGCAGAAGATGAACAAGTATTTCTTATGAAGCAACAGGTAAGAAAGTCCTTACTAAACAAGATTTCAGTTTAAGCTCTCTATTGCTGTTTTTGCTTCCTCACTTACTTCACTAGACAGCCACTCTACAGTTTTGCAAATTAGGATGTAATTGTGAAATAAGACTTTTAATGCACAGAAGCAGAAAATATGGCCACTTATCTTGGTGAACTGGAAGAAAAAAAATGTGTTGAAAACAGAAAATATTTACATTTCAAAGCAGAAGAACAAACAAAGCATTTGAAATTTTGAGGCGTAGATGTGTTGCTCTGCAAAATAAAAATACTCTAAAAACATAACATCTTAGCACTGCGGTTTTCTAACAGAGACATTGAAAGACTTTGAGGTGCTAAATTTGGCAATGTTAAATCTGGCTGTTTTCTTTACCAAAGATTCCACATAGAGTTTATTGATTGTAAATATCACAGAGCATTCTGACTCAGATGTCTGTGGTTCTGGAAGGTCTGGGTAAGACAGAGGACTGAAACTTATTCATTTTAGCCTTGTCCTCTGACAGTAAAATCTGGGCATCTCTAAATACTGGAGATGAAGTCTATAAATATCAGAAAGTAAGTGATTAAGTACGTTAATGGTCAGCTTCACTGTGTTTTATTCTTTTAGTTTTCCTATTTTAAATAGAAAATAGTTTTTCTGTATTTTAAATCCTTAATATGTTGTTTTTGCAGTCATTCCTTGCCAAGCAACCAGCAACGCCTACAAGAGCATCAGTAAGTAGATTCCTGAGTAGTTTTCATTCTTGAAAAAGGCCCTTTGCTTTCCTAAATTAAAAGCGTATTCTGATGAATAATGAAGAATTCTAATTTCTAGAGATTCAGTTTGCAAATAAAAGCTAAAATACATGATCTGCCCAAACCATAGAAAATTCAGTGTTATACAGCAGTATTTTAAATGACTGTGGAAACACAGAAATATCTGATTACTGAACTGAATATCTTCTGTAATGATTTATCTTCTCACTTAATGTAGAAGCCCATGCCCAAATTCAACCTGTGTTGATTTTTGTTGTTTTGTTTTCCCTTTTTTTTGCCAATGTGCATTTATACTGCAGTACCGATATAAAGGTTAAAAAAAAAAAAAAAAATTGTATTTAATGTTACATTTATTTTATGATTTTATGTAAATAATTTATTTAAATTGTTCACTGATTGTGTAATTTGGCCTATCTTGTTTATTTTGCTTAAGGAATCTCCTGCAAGAGGACCAGCAGGATCCCCAAGAACTCAAGGCAGAGCTGGTCCCACCAATGTACCCAGTGCCTCACCAATAACATCAGTTAAGAAACCGGATCCGAATATTAAAAGTATGAATTAGCATTTTTAATATTTTTATCATATGTTATTTCCATTTAAAATTCCTTATATATAAAAAGATCCTGGAGTATACTCACCAATTAGTTTAACAGCAGGCCACTATCCTGCTGCAAACTTGAATCCTTAACTGCAATCTTGATTTTCTGCTATTACCAAGAAGCCAGATTAATTCCTTCAGTTGCCTAAATACATTGATTATGCATAAGTTGGATTATTAGAGTGGACATTAAACTCCATGTAACTTTAACATCTGCATCACTCTGGAATCAAAGATGAAACTCATTCCTTTTATTAAACCCTCTTTCAGAATTTCATTTCCTATAGTACCTGAAATAACTTGGAACTTAACCACCCACATAAGCCCCTAAAATGTAGCTTCACTTTGTTGACTGGTTTCTTCCCTGTCTGTGCATTAAGAAGCTCGGTAGGACCCATATTGCTTTAAACTGTGTATTTAATATTGCATTTCACTTAATGTGGATTAAAATACTTATCCAATTCTAGTCTCATCTCACTGCTGTCTATCCAAGTTTTGAATAACAAAAAGTAGTGAGACATGGAAGAAGCTTTAAAATTTCTGTAACAGTTGATTTTATAGTAAGCATATGTATTATAAATCTTTTAATTGTACATTGTACATTCATACTTTTTTTTTCTTTGCTTCCACATTCAGAAAAAACAAAAACATGTTTAGATGGAAATTGTGTCCCCAATCCCAGTAATATGCTTTCAGTCATCTCTGCCTTTGCTGAACGATGCAATGGACTAATGTATTAAAACATTAGGCTGAGAGGCTGAGTAAGGGAAGGGCTCTCTGATATTTGAGGCAATATTCAAAGTCTATCTCCTTGATTGGTGTGAGAGAGGTATGTATGTATAGAAAAACCAAATTCTGTGATTTGTCAGTAATAACTGTTTGTAATTTATTTGTTATTTAGATAATGCTGCAAGTGAAGGTGTCTTGGCTAGTTTCTTTAACAGTCTTTTGAGCAAGAAGACTGGCTCTCCCGGGAGTCCCGGTGCTGGAGGAGTGCAAAGTGCAGCCAAGAAATCAGGTATTGGATGTGTTTTTGCAGGATATTTTGGGTATTTTTAATAATTCTCACGATCTGTATTTATTTATTGTTTAAGCTGATGAGTGAAGTGGTAGAGCTCGATGAATGATAGAGCAAAAATATAAAGTGTCCCAGTAAAGAACTAGACCACTACAACTTCACAACTCTGGGACCTCTATTAAATCTGTCATAACTTGATTCACTGAGTGAAATTGCACTGCTGGGAAATAAATACAAATGAGTCTAGATTGTATTTAGAAAGTGTTAATTTTTCTTCCAGAATTCATTGCCTCCTTGTCACTTAAATGCTATTTGAAAGAAATTCAGTTATTTGGCTTTGGGCAGTAGCTTCCAGTCAAACCACTGATTTCTTCCCAGAATTCAAGTCTAAATGGATTACTTCCTTGAGGTTATTCTCTTATTAATGGTATAATATTTTGTTGTGATTGAGCACAACATATAACACTGATGAGGTGGATTCTTTCTGTGTGTGTGTGTGTGAGTGTGCCTGTGTCCTCATTTTATGAGATGTTTGAAGAGTAATTGCACTAGTTAGGTAAAAATAAAAGAAAGACATCAGAGTGTTTGCTATACAGAATTCAGTTTGCTAAAACACATATTTGTTCCATCCAAAATTAGAAATTAATTTCTGTGCTGATGATTTAACTGTTTCATTTTGATATTGGCATTCCTGACACTCCTTATATCCTGGAACTTCAGCTACTTACAAAATTATTTCTCTGCTAAATTTCTGATAGAAGTTCTGCTTCTGATCCCAGACTTGTGAAATTGCTAAAAAAAAATAAAATAAAAAAAAAAATAAAAAAAAAAATGGTGATGCCAAAACCACAATTTCTGATGCTTTTAGCAGAGTGTAAAGTCCAGACATTGTCAGACATATAAAAAAATATACATAATGTCAGAGACAGTAATGATATAGATGGTAAGTGAACCAGAACAATTGTTGGAGCTTATGTGTTTGGACTAAAACTATTCCTGGAGAAAGAATCAAAAGGATCCTTTGAGATGAGGAAGAGGTTTACGTGCAAAATCTATTGTAGTACTTTTTTTCTTTTAATTCTTCTGTTGTATATTCTGCATTTCTTAATCCCAGTACTAATTGTCTTGTTCTCATGGACACAGAGAACAGTGTATCCCCTTTCTCTTTCTACTCAAGTCTTCTGCATGCTTGAAAACTATTATCCTATCTTCCCTCACTCTTATCTGGACTATGAAAATATAACTACATAAATATACTTCTATTGGTCTTTCCTCATAGGGCATATATTTTATGACTGTAGTAATTCTTACTGTTCTTTTTTGAATTGTCCACTCAAATTACGTTTTTGTTTAGTGCTCAAAAACAGACACAGTACTTCAGACAAGGCTTTGTCACTTCGGAGTAAGGATTATGTAATGTTTTATGTATTGTTTTCCTGTTCAAGGCATCTTGGCAAGATGCTATCATTTTTGCATCTGTATGGTATTGATCAGGACTTGTTATAATAATACAGCCAGTTTAATTCAGTGTCTGCTAGTAGGATTTCTAGTAGGATGTCGTTCAGTTTGTATCGTATTACCTGAGTATTTCCAAAGGTGGTAGTTCTCACTTTATCATTGTTTTGTATTCTTTTATTATGTACCATTTTGATCATTTATATGGATAACTTTTTACTTCTAATACTGTCGTTCAGAATCCTTTTCTAGTCCCTTCCAGGATACTTGCCTGCAGATCTGCTAACTTCAGTAGTTATATTGAAATAGTGGCTACTACTATGGGTAATTAATGAAGTTTATTTTAAAAAATACAATGCACAATTTTTTTGTGAAATATCAAGACTGTCTTTTTGTCATATCTGATGCAATATCAACCACTTTTCCCTTCTCCACAGGACCCATTACTCTATCACAGAAAGATATTCCACAGAAAGAAATTTCGTTGAATTGACAAAACTTGTTGGTAACTGATCAAAGTTGATTGTTGTGCTGGGGGCCCATTGTAAACCCTTTAAACGTACTTGCAGCTTCCGGAAAGATACTAGAATAAAAACTAACTAGTCTGTAGTGGGCTTGACTCTCTTCTGTTTTGTTCTTCTTGGACATCTTGTGCCTTTCAGGAGATTTCAAAGATAACTAATGGCTATGTGTATACCTACATACATACGTCTTGTGCTAGCATTAACTTCTAGTTTAAATCACTCATTTCTCACCTGATGCACCTAGAAACAGCAGTCATCCATCCTTTCTTATTTTTTGACTAAATTAGACAAGTGCTTTTCTAGTTCTGTTAGAGATTGAGCTCTATTTTCCCTGCTATTTTCTTCTTCATCTTTTTGCTTCCTCTTTCTTGAACACAAGTTAGAGTTGTATGCAGTACTTCAGATATGTCTTATTATAGTGCCTGTTATAGCAGCAATGCTACTACTATGGTGGAAGCTCCTTTCCCAAGTGGTCCCAGGATCACAGTTGGCTTGTCTTCGCTGCATCTCATTGGCAGCTCATGAGCATCCCCTGATTTGTGGAACTGAAGAGTCAGCTTTCACTTAAAAGAATATTTGCCTGTTCTTTGCCAGCTGATGTTCTCACATCTTATATTCAACCAATATAGGACTAAAGTTTCCTGAGAAGGTAAGGGCTCCTAATACTGGTATCTGAAAAGCTCTCATTTACTTGATAAGGCAGCTGATACTGGTGATAACAGAAGAGCATACTTTTTTTTTTTGTGAAAGAGTTGAGGAAAATATCTTAAAATTATGATTTTATAGCCTTATTTATGGCAGTATAAATATATTTATATACTTACATGCTAGT
The DNA here is from genome assembly GCA_013398735.1 of Nothocercus julius. NCBI lineage: Eukaryota > Metazoa > Chordata > Aves > Tinamiformes > Tinamidae > Nothocercus > Nothocercus julius. The sequence continues at coordinate 6,880,896 of VZSV01000008.1, read as the reverse complement.
AACTCTACTAAAATGATCTTGTAGGGATTTAAAATGTTTAATAGAGCCCTAAGTTTTCAGCAGGCTGCCATTAAAAATATTTAAAGAGACCATCTCTTGCTCTCCCAGCTGTGCATACCCTTGTGATTTTGGATCTCAATGTATCAGTCAGACTAACTGATTTGTTTCTGCTATGTTAACTCAAGTTTGAGAGAGCTCGCTTGTCTTGGCAGATGCTGCTCTTCTGTCTGTTTGCAGTCAGACGAATTCTTAACCTGTTTTACTTGCCTGTCTACTGGTCTTCCCTGCATGCAGAGATCTTGATACTTCAAAGAACTCTGTTGTGGGTGGTTGTGTTGTGAATATTTTTCTTCTTGTGGACTTCTAGTTATATTCACAAGGCTATTCTTTCAAATTCTAAGACTTATCTTCACCTTCCTTGTGCAGTAGGTGAACTCTGGTTCCCTCCTCTAATCTAGAAAAGAATATATATATATATGAGCACATAGCGCACAGTTAATTGACCAAAGCCAATACCATCTTTGTCAATATTTTATAGGAAAACTGAAAGTAAACATCAATTTAATCTACAGTGGACAGGAGAAGTTTTTATTCTCCCAAAACCAGCTGCTTGTATTTCTTTTTCTTTGAAAGATGCTTGCCTGTGATGGTGGTAGGTGAGGATATGTAAAACTACGTTATCATAAAACAATCCAGCAGTGTTTTTTATGGTGTAAAATGAGGTAGTTTCAGAAGACATCAAGCAGGAGGCAGCTGTTTGGTATTATCCTGGAGGCTTAAGGGTCCAGTTCATCCAGCACACAAAGACATTTTGTTTAGGCCTATTTTTGTTTGAGATTTTTTTGATTTTTTAATATTGGATGATTGTTGGGATCTTTATGAATTTTTGTGTGTTTGTTGACTCAAGGTCTGCTTAGCCTACAAAAAAAAAAAGAGTTTATGTTCAGGTTGTAAATACATTTACATTACAGTTAATGTACTAATTTTTAGATTTTGTGTCAGTACTGATGCTTTGAATAGATGCTATTAATAAAGCTGTGGCTTATGACTAGTGTTTAAATTGAAAACCTTTCAGTGATTAAAGATAACCTTTTAATTTGATTATGTCTTTGTACTTTGGAAAAAACACTTAAATCTCTAAATTCAAGTCTTGCTGCTTTAATGTTTTCAGCGTGTACCCTGGAAAAAATCCACCTAATATTTCACACACATTTGAGCTGGAAAACAGATGCTTGTTAAATTCTTTGGCTATGTAAGGAAGCAGTACATGGTTATATAATATTTTTTTTTTTGTCTGAAAGTGTAGCTTTTTAATCTTAAATGCTTTCATACTATGAGCATTAGAATATTTTGTTCCAATTTAGGTGATTGATTTGTCTTTGGGTTTAAAATTTTCAAAATAAGTGAATTAACTCTAAACTAATAGTTCAGCTAGTGAGTTGGTACAAAGTTCTGAATCTAATATAAAAATGTAAGATACGCCTTTTTATGAAATACTTTGGTGTGTCTGTTTCCAATTGAAGAAGTCCTTTGAAATGAATTCCCTGAGATATTAAATGAATATGCAATTCATGTCCCCTTTTTAAGGCAAAGCATTGGCTGGTGGAATGAAAGAGTTCCTCCCATTAGCTGTTTGATGCTAAAACTCAGCAAGTTTGGGTGTAACCAAACTGATTCCTTTTGATTTTTTGTTTTGGGAGGTTGGAGGGAAGCGGGCGGAATCAGGGGGAAGCAGATGCTTTATGTACCTTAGAAGCCTTGTCATCAAAAAAAATAGACTGTAATAAACTGCTTACTATCTATGCTAATAATAGATTTCTGTGCATTTTTTTTTTTTTAAGAAAATCGTAAATGTGGTTGCTTTTAAAATGTCAGTTGCTATCAGATGTATCACAGATATTTTCATACTTTATGCTACTGTAAAATTATGCATTTCATCTCTTGGAAGCAAATCAAGCCTTAGTCTTTGTAAGTCTTTCCATAAAGATTCCCTTTCATTGGGTCATGCTCTGTGTTCTTTAGGTGGTGAAATAACAAATTGACAGATCAAAATACTTGTGAATACTTGTATTCATTAATTAAAACTTTTCCTTTATATTAGATTGCTTAAATCTTGTCATTTTATTTTTAGGACAAAAAACAGTTTTGACAAATGTTCAAGAGGAATTGGACAGGATGACTCGCAAGCCAGACTCTATGGTAACAACAAACTCTCCTCCAACAGAGAATGAAGCTTGATAACGCTTAAAAATGCATATGTAAATGACCAAATAACTATGTATATTGATCTGATAAGACCAGGAATTTTCTGCTATGGCAGATGCTATCAGTTTTCTTGGGGCAGGGGAAATGAGCTTACTATGTCATTGCCTTGTCCCAGTAAAAAGTGCACATTCAGGAAGTTTGCATATAAAATCCCTCTGTATAAGATAACCATTTAGAGTTTATATAGGGCAATTCTTTTGATTTTGGAGGTAAGCAGGTGCAGCTGCATTTCCTGTTGTGAAGAGCACAGAGAAGCAAAATGCTGAATTCTTAGTAAAATACTATGACTGACTGCACACAAGGCAAGAAAGAGAAATGAAATCCTTCTTCAGAGCTAATGGAATCGGCTACTTGTATGTTTGCAAATGCGTTATATACTTGGAAGGTGGTGGTGGTGTAACAGAGCATTAACTCGATGAGAGAGGCCTAGGTGGGGAATGCAGCCCTAAAAGGGGAAACGGATCTGATTCAGTAAGAAGCTATATTGTTGGATTGACTGGAGAGGAGCAATGTTCTTAAATCCTGTGTTCCACATAGGGTAAATAATCACTGTTTTAAAAAGACTACTTTGCATTGGAGATTTCCAAGCCAAACACTAAACATCATGGGAATTTATTTTATTTTATTTTATTTTATTTTATTTTATTTTATTTTATTTTATTTTATTTTATTTTATTTTTTAGTTTAAAAAAAAGTCTAAGAGTGTGGATGCCCTTTCTGGTGTAGCTGACAAAGGGAGAAAGTATAACTTGTTTAGATCCAAGTGCCTGGCACAGTGTGTGATGTGTCTTTAGAAGGTGCTTGAAGTTATTGTGCACTGTAGTACAAACAGTCACTGTTTGGTTTTATTTTAAAAACGGTAGTTTGGCAATTTGTATTTTATTTTAAATCTTGTTTTCTGATAGCTTCTGCCTTTTTTTATGCCAAGAGGCTAGCCTGTGAAGAATGGTGGGTGACATATCATTTTCCCATAATGAAATGTGCTACAGAATACTCAGTATTTTTTTCTTACTTTTTGTAACTAAAAATTAACTACAAAGCTAGAATTGATTCCTGCCTTACACCTGTGGAGGTTTTAAAAAAAGCTTTCATGGCCCTTGTTTCAACCACATCTGCTGCAGATGCAGCCAACTCCAATTCTGAAGGTAACCCAAAAAGGTATGAATGTGTACATGATGAACATGGAGCCAATAACGGGTTTTGTGTTTCCTTTAATGTAGCATTTCATTTGGAAAGATGGGTTGTGGTTATCCCTGTGGTTTCACCTAACACCATCATTCTGTAAAATCGAGCAAAACTACTATGGTTACTGAAATGGCACTTTGATTTTAGATACGGTATGCTTGTTTTCCATGTACACACTACCATAAATTAAGAATACCAAGCATATTCTGTTCTCTTAACACTGAAGGGAAAAAAACACATTTTGAATTATGCAGAGTTTACTTTTTATTGCTATGAACTTGTACTAAATCGGATGTCTGGATATAACTTCCTTAATATATATTGTTACTTAAATACACAGAATTAGATTGACCACTAACACAGTACTGGGTGTTAACTTCAAATGTTATGTTACATCAAGAGGCTGTTCTTGTAAGTCTGTCTAAATATTACCTAGGAAGCTAAGAGTATTTACTTGCCTCTTTGACAAACATTAACATAAGTATGTTATTTGTGCCAGTTTTTTTGTTGAAAATATTATATATATATTTTTTTTTTTACTTTTTTTAATGAAAGGTATGACCTCAAGTTACTTAGTTGTCTAGATAACAGTTAAACTAAGACTCTGGATGGCTAGCACCATGTGAATGTACTTCCTGGTGTAATGGGTGCCAGTTGCAAGTTACTGCAGCAGCAGAAGTAATAACATACTGTCCTTCTGACACTAAAAGTTTAGACTGGAAACTAAACATCAAAAGCAAGACATGAATATTGAAAAAGTGTGATCACAATAGGATAATAGGATATAGTTTAAAAACAGTACACAACTGCTTTTTCGGTGGGGGGCGGGAGTGGGGGGATATTTTATCGTGATAAGCACTTTCTCTAGCAGTATGGCTAAAACCTACAGTTGAAATATTTTCCATTTTTGTAAGAATGTTAAATTTACTAAAATCGATCCAAACTAATAATGTATGATAACATACCAGTTTTGCAGAAAGATGATTCTGACAAAACAGAAACAGATTTCTTGTTTCTAACCACAAGTAAATGCTCCTAGTTTTTTTGAAAGAAATTCGTAAGTAATGTAGCATCCTGTGGTTGCCAAAGTCTGTCAGCTTTGGTGAGCTGCACAATTGTTCTTCTGGTGTCTTCAAGCATTGGAACCAAAGGCCAAATTGCAAACAGCCTTTACATTTTCAAGTGAAACTTCATTTTAATTGCAGATACACTTGTATGGTAGACTGTTTAAACTATTATATGACTATATTTATATGCATTATAGTGACTGCATCTACTGTTCATGTTTAAACTAAGAAAACAAAAGATGAAATTATCAACTTGAAGCAATTAAAAAGTTTAGGGATTGGCCCTCCATAAAAATGCTATGGTTATGCTGCTTGATTTTAAGTTTGCACTTTTTTTTATTGGCATTTTAAAAAGCTGTTTAAACTGAACAGAATTTCATATTTTATTTAATTTAACTACATTGAAAGTGACTGCTTTGTACATCATGAACTTAACAATATAAATGCTGTAAATGAAAGTTCACTGTCCTATGTACTAAGGTTATTGATATTTTTTTTCCAACTTACAATTAGGACTGCAAATATATCAAACACAAACCTTAGTCCAGTTGTATGGCTTTAACCAGGTGCAGTATGCAGTCATGTGGAATCTTGCTTTCTAGTGCTGGCAAAATGAGGACATGTCTTTAATTACTGGCTTCAATAAACATGAATCCAGACTGCTTTATGCTGTGCATTGCTTCTTTGTTTTTAAGATCATCTCTGTAAGCTGTTGTTACGGGAGTAGGATATTAGCGAGTACTGTGATGGGGAGAAGTGGCTCATGCAGGTCATTGTGTGGAAGATCCCTTGGGAACAGCTTCCTTCTCGGGAGGTCCTGTACCAGTCCTTGCTACTGCAACTCCTCCTTGGAATTCAGAGCATGTCTCTTGTGTAAATTAAAGCAAGCTGATAAAACTCTTGTGTGCACAGAGATGTGCTAGCAATAGCTTATAATGTGAATAGGTTTGTAAGCAAAACTGCTTTTGATGCTAAATGATTTCTTTCATGTGAATTGGGAAGTAGTTGTATGTCTTACCGCCTTGAGATGTACAGCATATACCTTTGCTGGAATACTGTATCAGAGCAGAGCATGTGGCCTTAAATTTGCAGGATTAAACTCAGGCTACCAGAAATTTAAGAAAGAAGTTACTTTTACAGTGTAAATGCCTAATCTTCTAGTAGTAGGGAAAAGTGTCCTCCCTTTGACAAGTTTAATGGCTTCTTCCAACTGAGCACAGAAGTAGCAGATTGACATAACTAGGATTTGTTTTTCTTGTTTTACTTCCTTGTTACTTTAATTGGATGCCTGTACGTTCTGCTGCTTAGATTGAAATCCTAGGTATCGAAGTGTTTTTTGAGTTGCTTTATCTTTTGAAATAGATCAAGCTTATAATTTCCAAAATAAGTAGTTTCTGTAGAAGTGAATCCTTAGGAGGCCGTGGAACAATGATCATTTTAGAACTACCTTAATGCTTTATGTTTTGTAAAGATTTTACTAATCTTGTAAAGCCAAGTACTTGCACGACCTGTTTTTTTGTCTGACATCAACCTTTTGGCTCTTCCACAAGGTGGCCTGGGGTAAGTGGTGAGGCCCCAGCTGGGCACGGCAAGGTCGCCGTCGTGGTGCAGGCCTGCGTTATGGGAGGCTAAACTGAACCCCAGGGTTCAAAGCCTGTACCTGAACACAGACTTCACGTGCACTTCACATGCAAGGCAAACTTGGATGTTACACTCACATTTAAGTTGCTTTAAAAACAGGTGATATCTTGCAGTAATGTTATGCTGGGCTGGGGAATTGTTAGTGAAAGTGGCAAGATGGGAGATATTTCAAAATTTGGCAAAAGTCTATCAAAATCTCCCCAGACCTTTTAGTTGAATGTGAATTTAGGTGAATGCAACTTTTAAGGAAAGCTCTTAAGGGAATTCTGTACTGTTTTTACTTTTTGATTTCCGTTCTGCTTTTGCATTTGTGCGGTCAATCCTGTCCTACCCCCTTCTCAAAAATAACTTCTACATCTTTCGGCCAACTTCAGTAAGTCAAGAAAGCTCTCAAGAGATAATCAGGTTAATACCAGTTGCATGAAAACTAATGGCTTAGCGGAGAAGATGGATCCAAAGATTTCCTCTGCCTAGGGAGAGTTGCCAAGTAAGTTTGGCCAGTCAGTACACAAGACAGGCCAAACAAAAATCTGTCAGTCTGCGTACAGGGGACTTGGCACGGCACTAGCTCTTGCTTGAGCAGTAGTTCGAGGATATAAATAGGAGTGCTAAGCTCCTACTGTGTGAAAGGGGCTGTTGGGGAGGGGGTGCTGGGTCATTTGGCTCAAGAGGAGGGGTGAGGTGGGGAAGGTAGAAAGAGAAAGGCCTAATTCTGTGAGGAATCAGGATTTATTAGTTCCGCTGTATGCAGCTCTTGGATTTGGGGCCGTATGCCTGCCTTGAGTTTATAGCCAAAGGTGGAAGACTTCACAATACTTTTCCTGTTTGAAAAAAAAAAAACACCTTCCCGTATGTGTGTATGTATGTATATATGTGTATATACACACCCTAAACAAAAAGATCTATAAGGTAAAAAGCCAAGTTAGCTGAATGTAAAGTCCTGTCACATGTAGGAGTTTACTGCTGGTAAAAAGAGTAAATGTTTTTTTCTTTGATGTCTCATGTTACCTCATGTTAGCAATAGCTGAAGGTAAAACAAAATTGAGAAGAATTATTAAAAAAAAAAAAAAGACTTTTTAAAATGGATGTTTGCAATGCTCCTTAAGAGCAGTGGATGGATTGGTTTGGTTATGTAACACCAAGCACAGTATTAAAACAGTTGAGGTCAGTTGTTTTTGCTGGCCCATTTGGTCCATGGAAAGAAAGAATGTAGTGAGTATACTTCATCTTTTTTTAAAGCCTGCTAAGGGACCTTTAAAACTTTGCTTATAAAACAGAGTTTATATAATTCTTCTTCCTCCCCTTCAGCTCTCCACCTCCTCAAAAAATAAAAATTGGCTTCTTTCCTCCAAAAGTCTGCTATATCCTACACACTCCATCCTTTCTCTTGCTAAAAAAATACTGCATATCACAGGGACAGCAGGACTGTACCCACACAGTCAGGGAGAACTACCATTTTCTGAACTTCTGTTCCATGACTGTGTGTTTTTATCCTGTTACTGGAAGACTACTATTTTTTCCCCTCCTCTGGTCCGGCCTTTTGTTCTCCGAGGCACTTGTAGTGCCATGCACCCAGTAAACACTGCTGACAGTCTCCCTGCATACTTTTCAGTGTGCTTTATTATGCAGGATTCTTTCAAAAAAAAAACATAATCCACAGTCTTTGCTGATCCCCAGCACTATTAAAGGTCCACTGGCACTTTTCTTAGGAATTTGAGCTTTAGCCTGTAAGAGAAATTAATTGCACCTCCTGTACCAGCTATACAGAATGCTGCCCTTCATCCTAGATGTGGCTGCAAGGTTACCCCTATCTGGAATGTGCAGGCTGCATGTGCCAAAGAAAGGTTTTGGAGGTGAAAGGAGGAAGTGGCAACTTGCTAAGTGGTGAAAGCAGAGGAAAAAAAAATAGGTGGTTAGGAACTACTAGAGCAGATTTTGGTCTTTAATGGTCTCAATATTCTTTGAATGGACCATTGTTAATAGTATAGAAAATCACCTGTGTTCATATATCTGGAAAATAAGGATCTAACTAATTTTACTGATGTTGCCTTTCTTAATTTCTTTCCTGAAATAAGGAAATCATTTAAATCAAAAGTAGGGTTTCCTGGTGGTGGTGACCTTGCAGGGGTGACATCCTCACCTCTCCCTAGGGCAGGTGAAACCAGCCACGTAGCATGGGACATGGCCTGGCCGGGCTTGTTGGCACTGCTGGTCCCAGCTGCGAGACCTTACGGCCATCCCGTGGTGCCCATATTGGAGGAAGTAGTTGCATGTGGTTTAGAGAACCTGTTGGGCCTTTCAGGGCTGCTCTGTTTATTTTTGAAAGCATTGAGTGGATTGGGGGGTGTAGGTGAAGGTGTTCAAGTATGTGTGTAATGACCGCAGGATATGAAAAGGATTCGCTAACGCTTCCTGCTGGCAGTTCTGCACTTTTTAGCTAGAGCTTACTATTTTTATTCTTTACACTTCAAAATCTGAAGATTTAGTCTAATAATTAAAGAGTATTATGAAATGAACTAGCCAATTTTTGTAGGCCTATTGACTACAGGTTTTGTTAAAGGACATACCTTTTAAGTGACTTTCTGTTTTCAGCATCTTATCGTGGATGATAGTTTAAAAAAAAAAAAGCATTTAAGACAAAATTTGAAAAATACTATTTTGAGTGATGTCTTTTTACAGTGATCATCTCAGAATTTTTAAGAAGTTGCTGGTGAATCAGGGTTTTAAGGCTGTGCTACAAAATGAAGTTTATTTTGTGGCTTCTGAACAGAATTCAGGTTTGCCTGCGCTGTGAACCTGTCAAGTGTGGGCAGGTGGGTATACATAGTATACGTAGCCTATATGCCCACAGCCTGGAGCCACAAGTGCTTCGTGGCAGTGAAGCTCTCTGGCAACGAGCCATCCGAGGCTTGCGCTGTCTCTCCCTGGAGTTTCGCAGCCTTAGGCACCCTTAATGCCAGTAGTGCAGGCCTGAGAAACAGGCACTCTGTTGTCAACCTGTGAAACTTCACGAAGTTCAGTCGAAAAGCTTTCACAGGTAGCTCTTCAAATTAATTCCCTTTCCTTTCCTTCTCTCCATACTTTCCTCTGTTGATACGATTGTGCTTGACTCCTCGCTGAGTTAAGTCACTTCTGTGCAAAGTAGTCACTGCGGTGCTGGGTGACGGCGCTGCCTTGCACTGGGGGCTGCACGTTCCTCTTCCACCTGCAGCTGGGCACCCAAGGGAGGACTCATGGCACCTTGAAGCCATGACCATCCCCTGCACCACTTTCTACCCTCACAGTCACTGAAGTGGGTCCCTGGGAGACCTTTTGCTTATATGTTGTACTGATTTCTAACTCTGACTCTGCAGAATTACTCGCCTGCTCTCTGTGCTGCCCGTGGCTGCAGGAGCAATGTGTGCGTGCCACACACTTAACACCATGAGAGCAGACCCCTCCTGAACGTAAAGTAACACTGTGACTTCAAGGTTACAGCCATTTTCCTAAAGCAAGTCCTCTGTTAGCCTTCTTTTGTTGTTATTTTTGTGGGTTTTTTTTGTTTGTTTTCCCTTCCCTGACCTGAAATGTTGAGGCAGCTTCAGAACTTTTTACATTGAGACATTCAAGGGAGGAAAAAAAAAAAAAAAACAAAAAAAAACAACAACAAAAAACCCTTCTCTCTAATGCCAGAGTTAAATTCTAATCACTGCTCAGCTCTCTCGGAATTTGGCAGCATACCAGTGTTCCTTCCCCTTGGTAGGTCATGTGGAAATACTGGAGCACTTTCTTAAAGAACCTCTCTGCTTTTTTCAGGTACTTGCACAGATTCAACTTTCCTGTTGGAATTGGACTCTAATGCCTTTAGCACTCCTAACTACCCTTCCCCAAAATAAGCACCATTTAAAACTACAAGTTTTTATGTAGAAGCATTAAATGTTTCTAGTGTAAGTGTTAAATGTTTTTAGTGTATCACCACAGTCCTAGAGACTTTCTGATGGGAAATTGTTAAGTCAGTCAAAGGTAGCTTAACTGCTGAAAATGCACATCTCTAGTTGTTATTAATTATTGTGTCTATGAACAGTGTAGACCTTCTCCCTTCTATTTCTTGCTTGCTTTCACTGTTAAGTTGGACTTCAGCTAGATGTGAAGTCTTTCCTGAACAGTGTGAACTGTTCATTAATTTGATGCTGTGGTGGTGTCTTGGGTGCTGGTAATGGAGCTGGTTCCCCGTTTTACAAGCCCTGGTGCACATATGCACGGTGAAATGGAGGGCTGTGCTTGAAAGGCTGATTGCTTGTAAAAACAAAGTTATCTCAAAGCAGTATGATCTGCCTTGGACGAATGCAATGACCTTTTCTGCTGGATCAATACTTTTATTTACATAATAAATGTAGACTACTTTTTTTTTTCCCTTCAAGTGCTACAGAGCAGACTAGAAAGGTGCCGTATCAGGCAAGAATGTGTGTGAAGGATTCCTTTGTTCAGTGCTGGCAGAAACCTCGCAAGCCCCTGCCAAGTCTGTCCAGCCCACCCACCCTTCCAGGAGGACGCCAAGAAATCCCCCGCTCCGGCTGGGTGTTGGCGCTGGGCCACGCGCAGCGCGGGGGAGCGCGCTGTGCGATCCCGGGGCCGAGGGGCACCGTGGCCAACATCCTGCCGCCCTGGGAGCTGCCTGCGACGCCACGGCCAGCGACACTGCCAGCGCGCGGAGAACCGGCCTCGCGGCTGCCCAAACAGCATTCGGGGTATTGGGATATTCGGGGCACGGGGAGCACTTAGGGAGCTTTCCTCGTGCTGCGTAGGCAATCAGCTTGCTAAAGAGCAGAATTCTCAGGGTTCCTACAATGTGCAGCGTTTCAAAATGCTCTGTAGATTTTAAATACAGCTAGACTTCTTGTCCTCCATTTTATAAGAAAAACTAAGCGATGGAGAAGCTGAAGGTTGTACAGGAGGCCATGGCTAAGGCAAGAAACAGAGGCTAAGGCAGAATCAAGATCTTGTTCCACCTCCCCCTTTTCTCACATCACTCAGTCGTCTGTCCCTCCATCCTTTACTTGCCTGCTCAGACATTTTTTTGGTCCTCTTCAACATGCTGATGTGTTTTATTTGGGGCTACAAACAATATATCAAAATAATGCTCACTGGGTACTTCAGAAATGTTTTTATCATTACATGCACTGTGTGAAAGCACCACTGCAGCCCTTCGAAACAAGTGATAAATGTCTCATTATAGGCTAATGGAAATGGACTCTATGTTTCTGAGGCAGCTGTGGAATCTTCAGTTAAAAAGAATCCAGAAAAAGCTCTTGTAAGCGGCAATCACCTAGTCATGATATTTCCCCCCCCCCCCAAAAAAAAAGGCAGCTTTGTGACACTTCTGATGTCCCCAGCATTATACAAGAACTGAAGTAAGAAACTGTAAAAAAAATGTTGGTCTCGCATGGCCAGCCTGGTACCAGTGTAGGATTTTCCCCCTATGATTTCATATTGTTAGGCTAATTTTACAGGGTCCAAGCAACAGAGGTGTCCATCCTTCTCCTGACATTTTAACACCAAAGAGGTAAAAATGTTTGCTTTCTTGGAGAGCTGGATATATTTTTAAGATAATATCTTCCTGATATTACCAGCCTCTTCCAGCATGAGAGGTCACCAGAGAAACGATAAACTCATTTCTGCTAGCTTGATAATTACTTCTCCAGGTAACCAATGATTGTTAATGGTAGACCAAAGAAAAGCCTTTTGCTCCATCCAAGGTTGCATGGGTGCTCTTTGATTCTGTCGTTTTCGTTATGCTTCTTGGGATCTTTTATAGAGAGATGAAAGAAAAGAAGAAAACTAGCTTGAAAGCAGAAGGCAGAAAGGGACTTCAAGAGAACTGAAAGGGGAAGAAGATGCAAAGCAAAAAGAAATCATGGCGGTGACAATTTGCAGTGTCCTTAGAATTGGAAAACAGAGAGAAAAACTGCAGCAGGAAGAGACTTTGCTCAGGGGAAGCTGCAGGAAGGATTAATGCACGTGAACCCCTGACACGTGAAAGGAGAAAGCAAGGTAGGCAGCCAAAGAAGGAACAGGAACGGAGCCCTGGCCGCGAACGTGGCGGCTCACGAGGAAGGAACTGAGAAACTCCTTGAATCCCAGCTTAGTGTAATGTGTGACATGCGCTGGCTGCCTATGCTGTGCATGTGCAGATATGTATACATATATATGTATGTTAGATGACTTTTTCAGCTGCATTTGATGTAAATGTTTTTGTCAGATTATGCTGCATGTTTCCCCTTATTTATGGTGACACAAGAGAGGAAGAGTGTCTCTTCAAAAAATGATTCAGAAACTATTTTGGCTTTCCTTGGTAAATTTCAGTATTGAAAATAACACTTAAAAACATTTTTAACAGTCCTGCAAGAATTGCTTGAAGATTTTCAGTATTCAAACCACTCCAAGTACAGCTTGAAACAGTAACTGTAAAGTGTAAACTATTTTGTATATCTCAGAGGATAAATGCTGAATTAGTTGTATTTAAAAAGCTCAGTACTGTTGACTTTTTAATGCTTGGTATCGAGGGCGCTTTTAAAAAAGGCCTCCCACGCAACACCCTGCAAGCAGTGCCTGTAAGCGACAAGGGCTGCCCGCAAGTCCAGGTCAAGGCAGCATTTCCCGAGCTGACAGCCGTTACCCCGGCACGGGCATTCCAGGTATTGAGGGCTCGTGTACGAGCGGCTCTCGCCATCTTCTCGCTGCCCGTTTAAACCTCTCCAAAGGTGCGGGGAAGGCGCCCTGGTCACCCGCGCGGGAGCCGCGGCCCCTCCCCGTGTCCCCAGGAGCCGCGGCCC
>VZSV01000008.1:6827394-6867243 GCA_013398735.1 Nothocercus julius | reverse complement strand
TGGGCGCCCCCGGGCGAAAACGGCCGCGTTGGTGGCTCCGGCCTCGCGTCACCTGCTCCCGCCGCGGGGCTGCGTCACCTGCGCGGGGGCCGCGGCTGCTGCCCGCAGTGAGAGCCCGGTGCTGGTCACTGATGTGCGCGTAAAGCGCTTCTACTCGCCTGCCTCGTGCGCTTTCTGTGCAGCGCCTGGGTACGGGTCCTGCCCGCGGCCTCAGGTCGTTGGGCCGTTACAAAAATACCGCTGCGGGCTTTGTATAAACACGGGGCTTAAAACGAAAATTCTGTCCTGGCACGTTAAGTGTCTCAGTTTAAATAGGACAGATGGCTTCACCTCGACGGCGTGCCGCCGGGGCGCGAGGCTGGCCGGGCAGCACGCGCCAGCCGCGGCCCTGGCGCGTGGAGGGCACGACGGGCGCCCCGCGCGCGTCACGGCCTCCGCTGCGGGGAGCGGGCTGCCGCACGTCCTCCGGCAGCATCCTACCGCGGGAAACCTGCCCGCGCGAAGAACGCGACGCTTGGTGCTCGGAGGATGGCGTGGAGGGATGCTCTTCAATATTTCATATCTATTACTGCAGCATTTAAAACAGTGCCAGGGAGGACAAAGCATACACATGCAGATTTCATGTAAAATATATTAAAAGTACCCTACTCGCAGCAGGGAGCAGATGTTAGTTTTGTAGAGCACAAGTTGTGGAGGGCTCAGCAGACTGTAGCATCGTTCCTATAAACACCCAGGCAAATCTAGGGTTTGGAAGTGCGGTTTGTTTTTGTTCTCCGTGTTGCAGCACAAAAATCGATGTTTTGCAAGTTGTAGCAAAGAGCATGTTATGTGAGTAGTCTTCTAGCAACAAGGAATAGCTGCTAAATTTTATATTATGTATTTTCAGGATTGAAGCCAAAGAGTCTGTCATTACTAAGCACCATCTACCTGTCTTTGAACTGTTAGAAACTGTCTATGTGGTAGAAATTCTGGGGTGGTGCTCTCTAATATGCTGAAATAATCTGCCCTCGGGGTTTTTGTTTCTGTTTCTCCGCCTGCTCCTTTCTCTAGCATAATAATAGACTTTGGCAAGTCACCCTAAAAGCTTGTAATTCAAATGAGGAGTTGTTGGACGGGAGTAGGTGGGTCCTTTAGTAATAAACTCCAGTTGCTTTGGAACCAGTCACAGAGGTATGTGCACAAAACCTTGGAAGTTTTTAAGCCTTGTAAGGAAAGGAAAGCGGGGGGGGGAAAAGGGCTGCGATGAGGGTGCAGATACAGGAGTTTTCTTGTGTGTTGAGCAAATGTGTTGCTACTTGGAGTGCCTTAGGAAGAAGTACCTGCAAACCAGTATCTCCAGTTGGCTTGAATAATGCATTGTGCCTTTCTAATAATAGCAGTGTGACCCGTTGCACCCAAGGGAGGCTGAATCCAGCGGGAGGGAAACGAACAGGAAAACAAACAGCATAGTAAAGCGTGGGCACCATCTCGACATGTTTAACTGATGCATTATTTTATAATATTTAACTTTATTTGTACTCAAAAGAAGCTATATCTGTTTCACGGTAATGACTGGTAGAGCAAACTCCTGAATTTTGCAGCTGATGGAAAATTGAGTAATTCTGGAAAAGAAATAACACGTTCCAACATATGCTAAATTCACTTGTTTGCCAAGTATAATTATTCTAATTATTGTAATGCTGAATATAGTATTTCCATGCTAGTTTCTATAGCTTTTAAGTCTATAGTATAGTACTTTAACTCTTTAAAAAATGAGGAGCAACTCCCCTTACTGCAGATAAGAAAATGAAACAAAAAGGACTGTATTGGTTAACATCAAATGTCTGTAAATACATTCCAGTAAGAGAGAATGTTACAGGAAAGATTACGATGCACATACCTTGTTAAGCATCCGGATTTACGTTAAGATACATACATGATTGTCAGGAAAAAAAATATCGGTTGAAGACAGATGTTGCCACTTACTTTAATCTTCAGTTTAAGGGCTTTCTGCTAGTTCTTAGTGGTGTATCATGAGCTATAACTTTTAAGCATCATGGCTGACCTGATGGTTTTTCCAAATGTATGTTCTGAATTGTCAAGAAAAAACAGAGAAGGAGGGAAAAATGACTGAAAATAAAGGCTCAGATAATTGTAGGCTCTCTTATTTTATTGAAACTTGTCTTTATTGATTCAAAATACTGTTCCTGGAGTTGTTACAAGATGAAATGACATTGACAACTTAGGCATATGAAATAATTTAAAGGGAAATGTAGATGAAGAGAATAATTTTAGCTTGCACTTATTAATATTGCCAGAGACTATGCCATAAAGTGTCCTTTAAAGGGTGCTCTTTAGTAATGGATTATGAGGTTAGTGACTCATGTGCCTATTGCACAGCTCTTTTTAGTCTAATTGTGGCTTCCTTGACTCCCGGGAAAGGTTGAGTAGTACTTTGTGTTTTTTGTTAATTTGACAATGGGCATTGAGACTTAAAAATGTGTTTTAATTCATTGTGAGTTCTTATTAATACACAGGACTAACTTTAGCAATTGTGTAATAGATATAACTCTCTACTGTTAGTCATTAATATTGAATTTGAAGAATAGTGAGGAGGTAATAAAATAGATTCATGTAGAAGAATTGTTGTACTAATTGTAGAATTGTTGTACTAATTGTAGAATTGTTGTACTAATTGTAGAATTGTTGTACTAATTGTAGAATTGTTGTACTAATTGTAGAATTGTACTAATTCTCTTTTTGAATGCTTTACTGTTAGGCAACAGCCCTTTTGCTTGTGTTTTATCTTATCATTGTGTTGAAGTAGCTCTATAAAGAGGACTGAGGGAGCAAGAAAGAAACCCCATGAGCTTGCAGCAGTAGATACTTTCTTTTTTGTCCTTCTTGCACATTCATACAGATAAATGTATCATTATTTAAATACAGTTACTTGATGTCTGCAGCTACTCACATAAGGCTAGACATAGAGAAGACCTATGTAACTCAAGTAGGAGGTGAAGATGAGGGGTGAGCAGCATCTGAGCAAGGGATTCTTGAAAGATAGTGTTTTTTTTTTTTTTTTTTTTTTGTTTTTTTTTTTTTTTTTTTATACCTGAGGAAATTCGGATTTAATTGCGATTGGAGAAGAGCTGTAGATCTCCCTTGAAGTCACCTGAAGGACGGAAGGTGGTGGGTGTTGGACAGGACAGGAGTTTTCAGGAGGATGGTAGGGTGGCTGAGACACCTCAGATGTCATCAGTCAAGGTGGAAGAAAATGGCGATGGAGAGGAAGACTTGAAGTTGTGTGCAGCTTTGTATTTCTTGGAAAATGAGGATGTGAACTGGACATGGAAGGCCAGGAGAAGTTAGGACAATGTTTGCTATGCAGAGAAATATTTTTTCTTTTGGGAAGTTGAAATGTGGATGGGGTTTCTCCCAACTTTGCAGTGTTCAGATGAGTTAGCACCTTACCAAACTGCACATCTGAGAGTTTATAGAGCTGTTCTTGGAGACCACTGCAGAAAAAGCTTTCTGGAGTTTATTTTTGTTACTCTCTGGCATGCATGGTTTTATGTTTTGGGTGCTTTAATACTTCCCATGGAGATTATTGTACAATCAAACAGATATCCCTGGAAAACTAGACTGTGGACATTCTGAAATTATTTCAGTACTACTGTTCTTGCTTCCATATAAATTTACCCTTAACTTTCCTAAGGAGAACCTCCTCTCCCCTCCCTGAGGGTGCTTGCTTAATAAAAATGTTTATTATATAGGGAATCAGAAGGGGTCCAAACAAGACAACCTATTAGCAGGTGACACTTCTTACCTACCATTTTTTGAGAGTGTGAGCCAGTCACTGGAAGCTGTTTCATTTTAGATGAGTTTGCTTTTTTTTCCTCTCTCTATTTCTCACTGAGGCTTTTCTGTGTGTAGGATTGTTTATCCTTTTTGTTTATCTTCTGCATTTTCAAGGATCTTACTATTATTAGAGCTGGGTATTGGAGTATATTTGCACTGAAATTCCAGTGTAAAAATCAGGAGAGCCCGAGTTGCCTGCTTGCTGGATTATTTTGGAGCTTTTGTTCCCAGTGGGCTTTTCTTCAGGCCACCAGGTGAGATATGAGAAAACCAGGCGGGATCCTGATGGGATCCTTAGTTTCCATCAGGATCCCGCCAGGTTTCCACAGGCGCTTTATTTGAAGTAAAATATATCACTTTAAACAACTAGGGCAACTGATGTGAAAAGTTGTTCCTAACTAGTTCTTCTGACCTTGGTGGTAGTTGGGAATGGTTTACCTGGAACAGTAAGATTACAGAACAACCTTACGAGGGAGTTTGCAAGTGGAGAGAAGGGAAAAGAAAAAAAAAGAACAAAAAAAAAAGCCCTTATGCCATGCCACTTAGAAGTGGATGCCATTTGTGATAGTGACTGGTGTCTGTGGTTAGGACAGTCCTAGTAGACTTACTTTCCTAATTTGTCTGTTCCTACAGACAAAATTCTGCTTTAAAAATACATGAGGCTGCTGCTGAAGAAGATAAAGGCTCTGCTTGGGGGGTCCGTGAGCTGCACGTTGCGGCCGAGCGCAGCAGGCGAGCTCTGCGCCTGCTCGCTGCGCTCCCGCGTCTTCCCCGCACGCGCGGTGCTGCCTCTTGCGGGATGAGAGGCTCTGGGATAAACCTCAGACTCCAGCTCTGCTGGGCGTTGTAGTTCCCATGTTCGCAAGTTTTTGGATATAAAGTGTTTATTCCTCGTTTGTGGAGAGCTGCTGAACGAGGGAAAAACTTGTGGCTTATAGTCATTATGCATTTCCAAGTCCAGAAATTAGTTCAGTCCACTAAAATTCTTTCCTATTGGTATCTATTGCAAAGAAGACCTAAAAAGTCAAAGAGCCAGTAATACATATCTGTGTGGATAATAAGGCTATTGGGAATTGTTACTGTTAATTGTATTAAGAGTAATTGCGTCTATGTTTCAAGGAGAAAGGTAATTGCTAACAACTAGAATCAGGTTGAAAACTAATATGGCTTGTTCGGTTGCCTCATATTTAATTATTGGAGTATTCTGGTGCCTTCAGCTCGGTGCTTCATTCCTGAGGCAAGGATTAGATGAGTCCCTCCTGTTGTTCCCCTGAACTGCTGCTCCTTGTCTCGTGGCATATTACTGTTCTGCATCTGTACAACTGTGTGATCTTATTCTACTTAAAATGGGGGTTCTTAGAGCAGGGAACCAGGCACTTTAACAGCAGTTGTCATTCTCTCAATAATGGAAGTAACTACTAGCTACTGAATGTGAATATGAAGAAATTTGGATTTCTTTCATGTTAGTTGTAAAGAAATTTGGCTTTAATTTCCTGTAGCTTAGTGTCTTACATAGACTCTACCTGATAGAGGACACTAAATGACATTCTGTGTCATGTTTATTGCACAATAAGGTTATTTTTCAGTGTTCAAGTCATCCAGCCAGGCCTCTTAAAGCATTTAGTGGTCTCTGCTAGAAAGCAGAGCGCTGGAGTAGAGATGTCAAGCCTTCTAAGGAAGGCTTTAGTATCCCAGGCAGCTCCGTACCGTAAGTGCAGAAGTTTTCTCTTAAGGTTAGTTTTTGTTTATTCTGCTTTCTGAGTTATAGGAACATTCTAATTTCTGTTGTGAAATTAATTCTAGCAAGTTTATAGCATCATCATTGCCACTGTTTTTTGCATCATCGTTGCCATTGTCAGTCTTAATCTCATTAAAACAAAACGAAATAAGATAATTTTGGACTTCACTCATAAGAGGGGTTTTCTGGTCTCCTGATCACCCAGCTATTTATGTGCACCACTTTCTAACTGAAGTATTCTTTTTTTTGAGTAAATATAATCAGAATGGAGGTAACTTGTTCATGTGTTTTTTATCAGTGTGTATGATGATATTGGCACTTTTCATACCTCTACAGGAAATGACTCTCCTATTACATCCTGCAATTACATTGGTAGATTATAGTCATTCTGTAATTAACAGTATCTTCCACATTTTCTTCTCTTCTAATTTCAAAACAAGAAATTGACAGTTATGTGACAAAATCTGTCTCCTCTATAAGTGTGTAATTTTGTGTACTGTACATTGAGCTCTGACTGTCAGTGGTATTGGTAGCTTCTTTTTCAGAAGATGTTAATGTTTATGTGAAGAAAGCAGAAAACAATTGTTATTCATCTTAGAAATACTGTAGAAATATCATTTTAAAGGGATCAAACTTATCATGCATGCATATACTTAGAAATCCTGTTTAGATTCAGTATATCTTTTGCATGTTTCTGAAAGTCTTGGTTCTCTTTGGAAATATTTCTATTTAAAAGCTTTGGATCTGTTGTTTGGGATATTTTTATACAGACATTTACCACAAAAGGGAGAATGGTGAGATAACTCTGTTTAGCCTTTTCTTTTTAATGCTTTTGTGTGCCACTAAAGAAGTTATCTTTCTACAGCAGAGAGATGATTTTTTAGTCTCTTTTGTGGTGGATTTTAAATATCATCTCTTTTGTCCTACTGTCATATTGAACTCCAAATTCCAATTTTAAGTTTTTCTCTGAGATAATGGATAGTTTTAATTCTGCTTTCTGAAGAAAGTTCAATAATTTCTATAATATTTTTCTTCTCCCACAGTAAGTCAATGAAACAGAACTAGATGTGTTGTGCTAATTGCAGATGCTGCAGTGAGAACCATCCTTTAATGGAATTCTGTTTTGGAAATTTACTCTGCTCTCTTGTAATCTTTCTCATCTTCTCTGTACACTTTCATCTTATGCTGATGAGCCTTTCTAGTGACTTAATGAGTATTTTGAGTTAAGGAGGCAAGGAGAAGGGCCTGAAATTTAAGAGGTTTTTTGTTTGTTTATTTTTTCTCTTGTAACACAACTTGGGAGGAACCAATTGCTACTGATGCCAGTTAATGCATCCTTTTTCAAATTAACTTGTATGCTTTTTAGTAGTCCTCATCCCATGCTCAAAATTGTATTTTGGAAATACCTTGGTGTTAAACCTCAACAGATAATTCTCTACTAAAATTTTGCATGTGAAGACTACTGTATGCACAATGGGTGATGAATAAACGTCTTTGCAGATGCTGCTGGTCTATAGTGATAGCGGTTACTCTTGCTAAATTACAGCTGCACAAAGAAAGTTGTTTTTAATTATTAAAAACTAAAAGTCACTTAACATTATGTGGCTTGTTAGTCGTTTGTCTCCAATATATGGAGGTGATACTTAGGCATCTCTGGTACTTGAACAATCTTTTGCTCAGGATGACAGGCTGGTGAAAGCAAAGGCAGGATAGCCCACACCGTGTGTAGAACAGGTACAAAAACAAGCAGTCATGAGTAGAGAAAGAGGTCGGTTGAAGGTGGTATCTGCTGGACACAGGGCTCTCGGTGCCAGCACGGTGCCCATCCCGTGCAGTGCAGAACAGTGTGAATCGGCTAGCGCCGTGTCTGCGCTTAGGAGATCTCAAACTAAATACCCCGGGTGAAATGTGTTGTCAGGCTGCAGCATGTTAGTAGTTGTCAGGCTGCAGCATGTTAGTAGAATGGCGTAAATGTTGAAATGTGGCCTCAGATAAGCAGAACAACTTCTGAAGTTTTAATCTTTATTGTACACAAAATAAACTAGGAATTATTTCAGATGTTACAATTCTGACTGATTTTAGAGTTCTGGTACTTAATGCTTATGGAAGAATATGGTGGATTTTTACTCAAACAAGTGTCTTTGTCGTTATCTGCAATTACACCTCTCTTATATGTAACGTGATATTCAGATGTTGACACTGTTGAGCAAGATATTTTTAAAATTTTCTTTTTCTTTATGTTCATGAAAGATTTAGCTTGCAAGTCAATTAAGCTTGTTCTTGATAGTTTCCTTCCTTATAGGATAGCTTAAATGCACAGCAACAGTGTACCCAGTAAGTGGAAATACGTCCTGTATTTCAGTCTGGAATTGGATACAGTGATACTTCTGCTGCAAGTTTCACTTAAAGTAAACTTTTTTTTTTTTTTTTTTTTCTCTAATGCTGCAAATCTACCAGTGATGTAGTGGTACTCCTGTGGTGTTCTGGCACTTGCTTGGCAAGTTATTTTATAAATGGACTACAAGTATTTCCATGTTAGTAATTTTTTTTTTGGTCTTGTACTTCGAAATCTGAAAGGTCTGTACAAGAAAGCAACCAGCAAGCACAGATGTTATGAATGTCATGAAATAGTTAAATGTTAAGAATCTCAAACTTTAGCAACTTTGGCATCATTAAATTATTTTCATTCTAGTAATTAATGCTACAATTGGAATATTGAGAAGAAACTAATTTGGGCTTGATCCTTTGCTCTTTTAAAAGAAGCTAATAGGTGCATTTAACTCTGTTATATTGGTAGAAGCTATTTTTGTCTAATACAGGTGAAGTCTTTTATTAAACACTGTGATTGTCTAATTTTAAATGCTGGATTCACTTTCTGATGTCTTCAAAATATTTTGTTAAAAGTACACTTCACAATGAGTTAAGCTATTTTACTGTAATTCTGGAAGAACATCTAAATCGTGGTGATAGTCCAGTAAGGATCCTGACTTGAAAGACTGAGATGTTATTGCTAGAGTGGTAAGGCTTTTGTGGTGTTAACAACCTTTTATAGTGTTGCAGTGAGCCAAATGTGTTTGCAGTCTTCAGGCAGATCTATTCCTTGATTATAAAATCACAGGTAGGTGGATGTGCTATTATACACTGAGGGTTTGTTAGCTCTCTTCTATTTTGGGTGAGGTATTACTGCGTAATAGTTTTAAGACAGTCTTAAATAGCAAGACAAACTTGAAAGTTTTATGTATTCCCCAGTACAGCTGGCAGTGCTCTTTAATATTCTGGCCTACTTTTTTTTTTTTTTTTTTTTTTTTTTTTTTTTTAATGTTCTGTTTTACCAGTGTGTCTAGACTATTTTTGCCTTTTAAGGCATGGCATCTAAGGGGGCCTTGAGATTGCAATCTTGGGAACATTGGGATTGCAGGGAAATTTTGCACTACTTCCTTTCAACAAAAACAAGAAGGTTTAATGGATTCCTTAGGACTACTTTAAGTTCTTGACTGTTTTCTCATTAAAATTCCTTTCTTGTTTTAGTATTTGTGAGATGTTTGATGTTTACTTGTAATTGGGATTAAACAGAATTTTAAAGGATACAGAGTTATTTGGATAGTCTTAAAATACTACTTTCACTTTTGAAAATAACAGGCTGATTAAACATGATGTAGTACAGATCTAATACATTAACGAATTTTATGAGTACACCTTTACTTTTTAAAACCGAGTAATTTATCCTACTGTTTGTTACAGAATTTACAGTACTGTGTTCTAATATTGTTTTGACTAGCCCAGTTTCCAGCACGGGTTGGGCTATGAACATGAATGGGATCATGAAGCCAGCTTAGAAGTGTGATAAGTTAAGGATTTTTACAGCTTGATATAATAACAAATGCTGAAATTGGACTGGGGCAGATAGCGTACCCTTGCAGAAAAATAAGTAATAGGAGGTTGGAAAAATTTCTGAATTACTGAATTACTTTCTTCGTAATTATTCTTTCCTGATTTTTGTAATTTAGGTAAATTAGGAGTAAAAATAGAAGATACTGAACTGTAAAAAGCTGACCCTTAAGGGTGCTTGACAGTGGTTCTTAAACTAAAAAATGCTTAAACAAAACCAGTGAAACTGGTTCAGTAAAACTGTTGTACTAATCTTTAAGACACTAAAATAAGTGGCAAACAAGAATTACCATTCATTTTCAGGAAAAGCAGCTGTAATTATTATTTATTCCAGGTGTCAATACTGTGGGGGGGGAAATAAAAAGTTTCATCTTTGAATGAAAGTTGGTGCCATAGTAAATAAATGAATAATAAACTTTTGACATTTTCGAGTTCTAAGCTTTTGACTTGGAACTTTAGGCTTTTTATATGATTTTTTTTAATGTATTATTATCAGATTGAGGGAAGCCCTTATTAAAGGTTCAGTGAATCAACAATTTAACTTTTTTTTTTTCCAAGTTCAGTTTTTAAAGAATTCTTATGAATAAAAAATAAGGTCACGATCATAGTTCCCATGAGTTAGTAAGTCACTTCACATGAAGCTGTAATTCTGGATCTAATGATCCTGTGGAGGAATTTGTGGGGCGATTTACCCTATTTGACACTGTAACCAGTTCATTTTCTATGTTCACAACTTGTTTGTTTCAAAAGATGACTTTTTGTCATTTAAGGCTTGAGCAGTAGGTCTTTAGGACCTGGGTGAGTGGTGTTGTGTGTGTGTTTTTTTTTGTTGTTTTTTTTTTGTTTGTTTGTTTTTTGTTTTTTTTTTCCTTCAGACAGATCTTCTGTTGTTTCTGTTAACAATTCTATTAACCGTATTATTTATGTTAACTCTCATACTAGTAGGTTTTCTCTAAAGCTTCTTTCTTTCTCTGGCCAATAGTAGTATAAATGGAGAGATTGTTAAATATATGTAATCTAAACCCCATGATATGTCTTCCCCTGCCTTGATGACTAAGAGTGATGATGACTAAAATGTGTGGTGTTTTTTTTTTTTTTTTTTTTTTTAAAAAAAAAACTTGTCTGTTTGAGTTTAGTTTATCCATTTTTTGAGTAGGTCTAGTAGCAAATGGGATTTTGGGGAAAATATTGTGCTCATCTCCCTCACCTCTCCTTCCCTCTATGCCTAGTACATAGGCTGGCAGGGCTTAAGGAAGAGTCAGAGGAGTCAATATACTCAAGATTTAGTGTGGCCCTGAAGAAATGCATGATAATTTTCACCTATTTATACTTAGCATATCTGAGAGCACACTATGCAAATGCTACTCAAATAATGGGAAAATTAGACTTGAAACTTACTAGCTTTACACTTTAAGAATTCCCACTTTTGTGTTATGTGCCTGCTTATTTATGCTTTTTATGAACTCTCCAGGCTGCTTTTGCGAAGTGTCACATGGAAGTATGCCAGCAGTTGGTCTGTTGTAACAGTACGAGGTCGTTTTGCTTTGAGGCTGGTCTCTCTTGGCTGCCTTCGTTGCGCATGGGTAATGCTGAGGCTTCTGATCCAGCCAGTGAGAGGAGTTCACTAACTGACCACTGAGCTTAGCATACACATGGATGCTAGAATGTGTGTAGATCAGGGTGCCTGGTTTTGGGATCATTAAGAAAATGCTTGTGCTTTGGTTGGGTGTAACTGAGATGCACTCGCAGTTGTCTGCAAAATCGCACAAAGTGGCACTAAGCAGAGCCATCCTAAATGTTAATTTTAGAGGGGTCGCGGTAGCTGCAGCCTGGTATCAGTGGGGTGACTTAGTGCTGTCTAGTCTTGTAGTCTTGGTGACGTGGTAGGTGTTGAGGGCAGGACGTGAAGAGCCACTCAAGCAGAGACCTCCCTTCTAGGCAGAAAGGGGATGGAGAAGTAGGACAAGGACACAGCACTGTGCTGCAGCCCAAAGTCACCTGGTATGGGGCAATGCAAAGGGGCACAAGTCTGGTATGGTGCATCTGCAAGACCCTCTGTGCCTATTATTTTTAAATTGCAAATGGTACAAGGAACAAGGAAGTTGGCAGTTACTCATGCAGATTAAGCTGCCCTTTTTCCCCTTTGAAGTTCAGTGGAGTGTCATCTCCATGTCTGCTCTGAGCCGTAGCATGGGAAATGAGGAACTTGCGTGGATGCAAATGTCCTAAGTGTTAATTGCCACAATCCCATGGGCGATGGAGACAAACTGGAGTGGTGGTAGCGGTTGGGCCTGGTAAGAAGACATGTTTGGTCCTGGTAGTGCTTGAATTGTTTGGCTTAGCAATAATAGTAAGAACTGGCTGTTCTTGTTTTTCAAAAGCCCCTTCATAATACTGTTGATTAGTACTATTTGAATTGAAATTAATATTACACTACACACCTTAGCAGGTAAGAGTATTTGTTATATAAGTATTTCTAAGCATTAAACAAAATACTGTATTAAAACCTGTTTAGCAAGAAATAAGCTACTGCTTCACCTATGCAGATTTCTTTCATTCTGTACTGTATTATTGATTTCACTTTTAAAATGTATTGCATTTCCATTTTTTACTAGTTGAGCATCTCTTCTGTTCAACTTATTTCAATGCAGTTTTTTTTTTTTTAGAATAAATGTAAGTTTTGGTGCACTTTACTTAGTGTTTCACAGTAGATATCATTCTTTTAACTAAATGGATGTTAAAAAATTTCCCTCATTCTCAGATACAACTCTTCCCCATAATATGCCATCTGAATGTTTCTGGTCTTGGAAATATGTTCTGCATTTAGAGTTGGTCTTATGCCTAAGTTGAGAAAGGGAAGTCAGCAGTAGTTGAACTTTCAAGGATTAGAGAGAATTGATGCAAGTGGCACAAGATCAGATGATTTAGTAAGAATTTTGCAATATTTAGTGTGCAGAAATCTCACCACGCTGTAGTCAAAACTGAGCTAGGAAACTGTGAATACTTAAAAAGATCATAGGTTCACAGGCAGCACTAGAAAGGCAATGAAGACCTAGGCTAGAATATTCTGCAGTCATTTCTATTGTCACCACCAACAGTAGATCAGAATTTAGTTTATCCAGGGTGCTGAACTACTTGGGCTTGTTTGGTAATGCATAATTTTCCTAAATTTTCTAGTTCGCTAAGACAAGCAAAAAGCTTTTTTTTTTTTTTTTTTTTTTTTTTTTTTTTTTTTTTTTTTTTTTTTTTTTTTTTTTTTTTTTTTTTTTTTTTTTTTTTTTTTTTTTTTATTGAAGTTCCTTGCAGTCCAATTACAAGGGTTAATAGCATAGTTCTTTAGTCCTAAGGATGCAGACAAGGAACAGGCAGGAAATCAGTCATTCTTCTGCTTTGGGTAAAAGATGGTTTCCTGCTGGAGAAGCAGTACTGTGTTTAAGCCATATGATCCAAAATATTCATGTCTGTGCCAGCTGTTTTAGATGTGGGAAATGCATCTGCTTTGCAAGGAATGAGACCCACTTGGTTTCATACATTAAGTTAGGACTGCTGCCAAGTAAATGAGAGCAATAAATCTAAAATTTAATTCAAGAAAGTTTAATGTCTTCAGATACTTTAAGTGGTGTAAAAGCAATTTATTTCTGCTCTATTTTGTGCATATGTATTGTGCCGTACCATTAATTTAAACAATCTGGATATAAAAATGTCTTGGTAGTGTGACATTCTTGCTAAAATTTTGTGGGTATTTTTCAGGCAGAAAAAATGCTGACCATTTTGTGGTTTTTCAGAAACCATGTGTAATTATGTCATTTAACCGCACAATAAGGCTTTCTGTGGTACATTTTAGGTAAACAGGAAAACTCATTTTTTTACTTTGTTTTCACTACGGAGCTATCTTTTTTTATTTTTAGTGCTAAAGTTGTTTGATTTTTTTTTCAAAAATGCAGCATGCTTTATCTTTCACAGGAAAAAATAAACACCGTTAGCAGCCTCTTAAGAGCTCCTTTTCACGTTTGGTGCCTGTGATGGCACAATTTGCCCATTTTACTGAAATGATGTTTTATGTCCTAAATGCCTGTGTTGCCAAAAGATGATGTAAATATAAGCCCATTACTTAGCCCAAAGGCAGATGATTTCTTCATTAAAGGCTAATCTCCAGGGAGATGTACAGGAAACTTGAGATGAGTAACATAATGTCATGAGACTAATGTGCTTAAATGAAAGGACGTTGAACCCCAGTGTAGAGGCTCTCTTGCCAATGTTAAGTGGCCATAAGTCATGGTGGCTTCGTTTCCTTCCAGTGAGGGGCTGAACAGAGCCTGTATGTGGGAGTTTAGTAATCTTCAAGTGCAGTAGTTTCAGATTTTATGTGGATCTTATGCCTCCCTTGTTCAAGACAACGTGGTGGTGGTAGCCTGGAGTCCCTCTGCATGGACCCAAGTCTCTAGGAGAATCAACTGGTGTTTCCGTGAAGACACAGTTCTATATTGATGTAATATCTACTCACCTCTCTCAAGAAGAATCTAAAAAGAAAAGATGTACAGAATATCAACTGAGCAGTTTCATTTCATCCATCAGAGAAAAATTCCTCCATTGACTCTCTCCAAAGGAGTTGTGGCCAGTCACTCCTGGGAGAGAGCAGTAATTCATGCAAAAGGAGATTTCCACTACCTTAGGCTCCTTATTTTTCCTCGGGGAGCCAATATTTAGCTTGTGAAAAAAACTCTTATGTCAAAACTCATCACCTTAAAGTTTAAAGTTATTGTGACAAAAGTAAGGATTACCCTCTGTGCTGGATATATTGCAGCGTGTTTTTGGTTGCCTGGGACCTGTGCTGGGGTAGCTGCAGTCGTGGGAAGCAGGCACAGGTATAAATCGTTCCTGTCTTTGGGTTCATGAGCTTGGTGGCTTGTGTTATAAAGTAAGAGTGAAACTTCAGGATGGGCATTTTTCTCATCTGTAATTTTGCTCCCCATTCATGCGATGCCGTGGGGATCTGTGCACCCCAAAATCACGTCCAGATGGAGCTGTGAGACTGCCCAGGCTCCCAGAGTCACCTCTCCTCCTGCAGAGCTGTATCTGTTTCTCTTAAAACTGTGTGAGGAATTGGATTATCCCCCAAAATGGCAGTATGTAGAGATCATTTTAATGGTCTGAAAGTCTTAATTTCCTTAGGCTTTACCACTTGACAAATACTTCAACTCATTAATTTTGTTTTATACAAAATTAATTCAGTGTTTGCTTTCATGGAGATAGGCAATGGAGATGGAATGCAGATGCTAGAAGGAAAATATCTTGGTAATAGTTAATGGAGCTTTATGAGAGATCAGGAGAAAACATGAAACTCTGCTTACAGCAAAGTCTGTCAGAAAATACCTTTTTTTTTTTTTTTTTCCCCACCTCCATCTTCGCTTTGTAGTTGAGCCCTCCTTGGAAAATGCTTGTGATCACAGCCTACTTTATAGTTACATCAATCAGATGGTATTCTCTATGACAATAATTTGGGGAATGGCAGTAATTCACTACCTGATTTACATAGCATCTCTAATGTGCTGTTTCGTGTATTTAGTAATGCAGTGAGGAGTTTTCTTGCAATGTTAATGTGTTCTTTTTCAATTAGCTTTATCAAAAGACGAAGAGGGGCATTTGGCAAGCTGATTCAGTGCCTGTTCTGGAAATCTTATGTGTTCACAGACTAGTTCACTTTTCAGTTAGAAATAAAAAGGGCTTCGTTCCTGAAGAAAATTAGTGGTGAAAAAGGGAAAGGGCATCAGTGTGCGGTATGGTGTTTTTTATTTACCTATTTGTTTATTTTTAAGAAGATTCACGTTATTTATAACTAATAGGAAGGATGCTTCTGGCAGATTTATAAATGTGTAGGAGGACAAGATTATCCTGATGTGTCAGAGAGCAGATATTTTCTGTTGAAGTGTTTTTTTTTTTTTTTTTTTTTTCCTTTTTGTTGAAAAAGGGACATATCTGTGGGAGGATAGGGGGTTTTGATGTGATAATTCAGATTTTATTTTTAGTCATAGCATTCATTGTGATATAAATAGTAGATGGTGAACAGAAAGGCATTATCTGTAGCTTTGGTAGAAAGAGTAGGAGCTACCCAGTGCAATGACTGGTGCGCGGGATATCTGTTTTGTTCAGCCTAATGTTGGTGGCACAACTGAGAGCCGTTCATATGATTTGGACTTGTACTAGAGTATTTCTATAGACTATTGCAAAAAATACTTATTTTAAAACAATAGAAATGCTAGAAGTGCCATAATAAATCCACAAACAAGAACAAGCAAAAATACTGAAGACTTTATTATACTGAAACATCTAAAAGTTAAAATCTTGCCAGTTAATGCTTAGTTTTAATCTTGGACATTGTTCCTGCTTAAAAAATTTAAGATACTTCTTAGATGTTTATTCTCTTTGTGTTGTAGGTACTGTTGTTCAGTTATGAAGCTTCTGTTCACATCATTACAAACTAATAATGTAAAATGAAGCTGTGGGTTGCACAGAATAATTTTTATTTTTAGTGTCATTTTACTGAAATAAGAGTAGAGTTTGTTTCTATTTTTTTTTGATTGTTCAATTTCAATGAATAGTCTTTATTTTTTTGAAGCTTTTCAATGTGAAAGGCAAATCCAAATTTACTCTTTGTTTTTGAAGGCATTTAGTCACTAGGTATCCTTTCAGAATTTGTTTGACCAGAACAGCCTGTTCTGTTAACTAGCAAATACTACCACAGCTCATGTTCTCCTAAGGAAGTGTTAAATAAACCATAATAACAAAGCGTTAGAAGAAAGAGTATATCTGCAAAATATTATTGAAATATGCAAAGACCTGTTTTGCATTGTGGCTACTATTTAACCTTTTTAACTTAAGTATTATTTGTGCTAAACACTGGAATTGAGATTTTTAGCTTTGAGGAGACTTTCTCTTTAGGTTCTTTATCCTCCAAGTTAAGTGATTTGACTAACATCAGCAGGATTTTGTGGCAAAGCAAGAACATTACTTCTTTCTGAGAAATGTTGAGTGGGTAGGCAAGCAGTTGTTGTCTTGAAAAACAAAGTGAAACAATAATATGGCCTCTCTTGCTTAGCATGAAAATGAGAAAAGTATCCAGTTTATTTCACTGATGTATTTGAAGTTTTGGGAATTTGTGCTTATATACCTCTCATACTGTGTAGGAAGAAACAGTAGCTAATATTGCTATAGACTTGTTGTATTTTAGTTTTATGCATTGGACACATGTAGCAAGTTCTGCTGTGATAGCCTAATTATCAAATTAAATTCCCATCTTGCAAAAGACTGCTTTTCTCTGAACTTTATCACCGTGTCTTCCTGAGTTCAGGGTGGTTAATGATTGTCCCCATTAGATGCTTATGGTTGCAGCTCTAGGACTTGTTTTTTTTTTTTTTTTTTTTTTTTTTTTTTTTTTTTTTTTTTTTTTTTTTTTTCCCATATGCAGTTGCTGTTTTCACTGCCTTATGAATAAAAACATGTTTTATCATTTCTGTATTACAAATAAACACTTTGATGGTTTAAAAAGAGGGAGGGGCATTAAAACAGGCAGACACTTTCGGAGACAGGTACAGATCCTGAACCTGTGTTGTTTTGGGTTGTTTTATATTTCAAGCTGAAAGTGAATTTTAAATAGCAGTATTATTGAAATACTTTTAAACGGCTTTTACAATGACACTGTATTAGTACTATATAATTGAGCTTGAGGTTAGTCTTATAGACAGATGCATTGTATTTTCAAGATTTGGCATGGTATATCATGAGTAAAAAGATGAAATAAAATGTTTGGGGATCCATGTTGCATATTAAGCTAATGTCCTGAAGGGATTTCAGCTTTTTTTTGATATTAGACTTAGAATTTTACTGAAAAAAAATCTTTATTGAATTGGAGATATCCAAAAAGTTCTTGTATTAATTTGCTTTTGTTTTTGCTCTTAGACAGTACGCTGTTATAAACTAAAATTGCGCATTCCTGAGTGTAAGCTGATCATGTTCCCAATGGAAATTTCAGGAATACTTGTGGCTATTTTCAAAATGTGGAAATCTATTTATATTTTTCCACTTGTTTTTCTTCCTAGGTTTTGGCACTGATTGCATTCATCTGCATAGAGACCATCATGGAATGCTCCCCTTGTGAAGGCCTTTATTTCTTTGAGTTTGTGAGCTGCAGTGCATTGGTGGTTACTGGAGTTCTGTTGCTTATGTTCAGTCTGAATCTTCACACAAGAATACCACAGATCAACTGGAATCTTACTGTAAGTTCATACAAATCTTCATAAAAATGGCTGCAAAACTTCTTAAATATAGCCTTTGAACTTTACTTGCTACTGATAATCTAAGAATATGTGAGTGCTGTTTATGTTGAATAAAGTGTGCATTTTACTTAAATTCGTATTCAATACTGAAAGCAGAATGGTCTGTGAAATATGGTAAGATTAAACAATATTAAATAAAACTGTGACTGTCTCGTGGTAGGTTCTCTGTAAGAAGAGAGTTGCTGCTAGTGCCAGCAATTACTGTTTGTGGATGAAGTGTCTGTAATCGTTTAATTTGGCAGATGCTATCATCAGAGTTAGAAATGCATTTATAAGACTTGTAAATCAAATTGAAAAGAGGAGTTAGTGTTCTTTCTTAGGCTGTTTTTATATTAGGACAGTGCTGCATATAACTTCTTACGTTACAACCTAGTGATGATATTAACTTTCTTATTTTTATTTTTTAAATAAAGCTTTCTGCAAGAGAAAACCAGATTTATTGAATTGCTTACATACATAACTATTAAACATTGACTGGCAATGTTTAATGTTCTCAAATACAAGGAGCTTTAGGAAAAGAACTGCTGGCAGTGCACATTCCTTTTGTACAAGTCTCCGTTTTCATGCTTTATTAGGAGCTAAACTTTCAGATTTGGTTGCATAAACATAGGTCACAAAATCAACACGTTAGTCACCCTAACAAAAAATCTTACAGCTTTAAGGACAATATTTGTATCAACCTCTTCTGACACTATATATATATATATAATATATCCTCATGCTCTTATAGTAGTAATTTTATAAGTATTCTTGGAGATACTGTTAAAGACCAGTCCTAGAGGTTTTCTTGGCACTGCATGTCTCTTTTAATAAATTACTAATATTATAATACGTGTATTAACAGTAACTTTTTTATGAGCCTAAATGACTTGTCTGAAATGAGAATGGAATGTGGAAATAGAAAATCCTTTGTATGACTTCTAGAGGAACTCTCTCTAGGAGGATTTGCTAGATGAATTAGATAGGTGGACTGAGAACTGTGACTGTAGCTATGTAGGTGGAGGGGATCCAGGTGGCTTGCAAAACAAAACCCATGGAACCAGTGCAGTTATTTATTGAACTCTGTCCTTTGCACGTTCCATGTCCGTTCTGCCTCTACTCTCACCATTTATCTTCACAGCAAGCAGAAAAGCAGCAGCTGCAGTGAGAAGTTAGTCCCTCTTTTTGTTGCCTGTCATTTAATAGGCATCATAACAGCCTGGCTGCTGCTAACAGCAAGTGAAGATTGTCTTCATTTACCACAGAGTGCTGTGCTGTGCCAGTGAGGTGTACAGGAGCGTGATGCCTCTGCAGTGCATCTGTGTCACAGAAAATACATGATGTTTTTGCCTGTATAATGTGAGTTGTTACACCCCGAGTAGTAGATAGATCCAGCTTTCATTGAAAGCAGGCTTGGATAAGAATATTTCAACCAGGAAACCACTGAATGTTGCATGGTGTCCATGATTTGGCTGAATTTAGATCTCTGGAAGAGTCAGTTTAATGACGTCACATACCCTTGCTTCTACTTGTCGTTCTTTTGAGCACAGTGTTTTACAGCTCTGATAATACATTGAATATATATGACCACACCAGGCTGAATGCTGCTGCTTCCTTCCCCCTAGATGATGCAGTAGACTTTGGTGGTGAACTGCTAGGCCCTTTCAGGCACTTTGTCTTCTTACTGATTTGATAACAGCCTTAAGGAATGACCAGATTGCTGCTTTGAATGCAGCATTATTATTTGTGCATAGCACTGTACAGGTCTCCAGAAAAAGAAGGCTTAAAATCTGAATAATTACACAGTCAAATGTTTTGATTTGAACTCCTGCGTTTGAAGAATGAGTGAAATGGTGACATGCGTAAACCTGTGTCCCAACAACACGGAGCAGTGCAGTGTGCTCAGCATTCACCGTGAAGGCCAGATGGAATAAACTGCAAAGGCTTTCTCTTCAGTTCATGCAGCTGATCCAAAGAGAGATGATTGGGAAAAATATTTCTTTAGACACCGTGCTAGCACAAAACTTTTAGGAAAGCCATTTGTTTCTTTTAATCAATACATATATTGAAAGTTCTGGGCCTCAACCTCTATTGTCCAGGATTGTTCCAGGAACAGGATTGTTCCTTTTATGAGTTTATTGAAATGACACAGCATCCATAATGCTTGCGAAAGATTGCATGTCCCTTATCCCTGGTTAAAATGAAAATGAGTCAGTATATGCTAGCAGCTAACATAGATATGCAAATTCACCATATTTAGCTTTTTGTGAGTTTTATATTTCTAGCCATCTGGGGAAAAGCGAGCTTTGCTTTGATCTGATTAGAGACCTGCCAGCCGTCTTCAAAGTTTCTTGAGATTCACATTCCACCAACGAAAATGGAGATGGTGAGGCCAGAAAAGAAACTTGCTTGGGTGCATAGGAAAGGGGCAGATTTGCTACAGTAAGATAAAAGAACAGTCAGTTGTGTGTGTTGTGTTGCACTATCAATATTATGCAGAAATGCAAAGCTGGGGAAACTGTCAGTGGAAATTTCCATTTCCTTTATGCTTCCTGGGGAATGTAGCTTCTTCTGCAGCACCAGACTAGTTAAGCTGCTGCTTTCAAATGTTTCTATTCTGAGTTAACTAATAACTGAATGTTTGTTATTATTTGTCTAAAGTATTCTTTTTTATTTATTATTTGAATCACAAATTGCTTACAATTAAAGTTTGAGGTTTTGTATACAAGCAGTGTGGATGAAAGAAGTAGAGCCAGAGTAGTAAGCTTAACAGAGTTGTTTGTAGTAACTTAATTGTTCTGATACATTTGCATGCAACTTGCCATGTCTTTCTGTCAGTCTTTCTGAGAGTTATTGTCACTGCACAGTGAAGCCACAGTAATTTTGCAATGTTCTCCTTTCTGTGCTGAGAATGGAGAGGACGTAAGGGGGAAGACAGTGATGATGACCAACTCTGAATACAGGAATTTTACAGTCTTAGATGAGAGGCTGTATGATGAGATGTAAAGTTGAGTCAGTACAGAAATAAGTTATTGCGTCATCAGGATGTATGGCCTATTTATGTCCATGTAGAAGAAAATAAATCTTCCAGTATAATTTTGACCATCTGAGTTTTGAACATCCACTGGAATTCTGGAAATATTTTGTGTGTGAAGTTCTGAACATGCAAGTTATTAATGGGCAACCTCAAAAGTGAGGCACTGGATCAAACATAATAAAAACTCATTTAAGCTCTGTTTAGACTCCATCCTTGGGAAGCATGACTACAGTGGGGGGGGTCAGGTGTATTTCCTTCTAGTTGTATTTTTGTGTTGCCTGTAAAGTTGCATAAAGTTTACATTGCAGGATTTTTTTTTTAGCATTGCAGAGATGGAGCACCTTTTGTGCATGCAGCTGGTGCTGATATACTGTGCAAAAAGTTTATGTTTTATCAGTCTTGGCTCTGAATAGTGTAATTACAAAGTTGCAATTCTGAGGCCTTCACAGGGTGATTTTGATCTCTTTTGAAAAAAACATGTTGGTTTTCTTGGGCTTGTTTGCTTAGCTATTGACTGAGAAATTGAGAAGGTTATCCTTTATTATTGTCAGGAGCAATGCCTATTAAGGATAAAAAGAATACTTTAAAAATTAGAAAAAAAATGTTGTCAGAATTATCTGCTTCAGGTGCATTCTGTAGGTGTATAGTTATCATTTGATGGAGCACAATGTAAATAGCAATGTTTTATTCTGTAATAAATACAAACAGAAGCTTAAAATGCTGGAAAAACTGCATGGTTAATAATTATTGCTGATAAAGTCTGTTACATTGTGAGGATGACTGCTGCTGCTGTCCGTGTGCAGGACTGCTTCTCAGAAAAATGGGTATAGAAAAATTAGTAGCAGTTAAGTAGAATTGAGAGGGAAATGGACAGGAGAAATTCAGAAAAACAAAGTGAAACATGGAATATAAAAACATTCATTCAGAAACAGCATGTTTCATCATTTATAGAAATACCACTTCTAACAGAACTAGTTTTCCAACTCAAAGATAGAAATAAGAATAAAATCATATGAGTCTTCCATTTCTTCAAAATTATGGCTTGTCCCTGACCTTTCTGAGAGTTGTTTGAGGTTTTTGACAGTCATTTCCAGTGCTTCAGTTTTCTATAGACTTCAAGATACTGCAAAAAGAACCAGCTTCCAGCAGTACCGGACACTGGAGGCTTCGTTCCTGCCCCAGTGCCTCTGCGAGTGCGTGAGTGCAGCCCAGGAGCCCTGCTGTCCCCGGGCCCTTGAGAGGGTGGCTGGTGCTGTAGTGGTGCCACTGGGCATTTGGACATTGATGCTCCTGCAGTTAGTTTTGTTCCTTCTACTTAAGAGCTGTTTCTTTCTCATAAACTGTATTTTCATTAGTAATTCCAATGTAAATACTCATGCACTGTTTAATAACATGATTACAGGGTGAAACTATGGGAGTTTGACCAGAGATGTTTAGTCCAGGATCGACCTGGTATGTTTCTAAACTTCAAATTGATAGGTTTGTGCAGGAACAAGGGAAAATTTTCCTCAACACTGCAAATAAAATCTTGGCTGGATTAAAATTAGAGGCCTTGTTTAAAAAAAGGGAGCAGGAGAGATGTTGCTTTGAGCTCTCTGATTTGTAGAAACTAACTTGGGTGGCAGTAGGCCACTAACTTTGACCTTTTGTGTCAAATTCAAGCTGTTGAAATGTGTAAGCTCTTTTCCAGTTTATGCTCATTTAGCTGTTTTGAGCTCCTTCTATATGTAAACTCTTGAATTTAAAAAGAAAGTGATGAAGCAAGCATCTAATTTAAATGTAATGGTTTTCATTAACTAATGGTGTAATGGCACTTTTGAATAGTACACGGTTGCTCATGTAGTCCCTTTATTGCAAAATATAGGAGAAAAAGCACAGCAGATAGCTTGGTTGACTGTCCCTTAAAGGTAAAGGAGAGAGGTGTGGATAGAGGCGTGTGGATATCACCAGCACCTCTGGCCAGGTTTTGTAGCTGATGTCCTCTGTGGTTTCAGGGGGCACTTTTTCTATCTGTTAACAGACTTCTCATATTCACATCACCACTTAAGTCTTTCCAGCCTGCTTAGTCTGGGAGCCATGACCTGTCCAGGCTTAAAAATGACGCTTAAAAATGAAAGGCCCTGGGATGCACTCCCCTCCCACTCACTATGTTTTAGAGCTTCTGCATTTGATCTGAACTTGTGGCGTGCCCCGCTTTCAGGAACAAGCATTCCCGGCTGTCCACTTCTCTCTAGGGATTCCCACCTGTACAGCAGGATCAGCAAGATGAAACAGCAGCCAACTTTAGTATAAAACTCTCTCTTTGCATAGCCCATCTTCCAGAGTTTCAGGTAAGATGCCTCCTGCTCTCCGTGCCATCCGAGTGGGACAGATAGCTGCAGATGGTAGTATCATACATGGCAGCAAGGAAATGCCCTTGAGTGCTCTCCTGTTGATTAATACCACTAATAGGACAATTGGTGACTGAAGAAAATGGCTTGGGAATAACCAGGAAGGGATAACAAATCAATCTTCCTTTAAATCCTTTTGGAAAGGGTAAAGGGAACAGCAGCAGTCTAGTGGATTTGATTCAGCTCATAGATTTTATTCTTTGTTACGGATGGCAGCTTCGTACAGTATGTTATGGCACATCGTACTGTCTCATGAGGTTGCTGTAATTTCAGCAGAAATTCTTTTATCTGTGTGATGTGGTTTTTGCTCTGTCTATAATAGTAAGAACTGCAGCTACATCATGGCCAGATTTGAAGCCGCTCATCTTCTTTCAATTAGTTTATTCTTTTTGTTGTCATGATTATTCATTTTCTCTTGCATGGAAGAAAAGCTACATTATTTTAGGGAGTGTCCTTTGCCTCTTGAATTCTTGCTGTGGTTCATTCTCTTTTGTTTCTGCTCTGCTTTCTTCCAAAACTATCACAGTGTTTTTTTCTTTCTTATCTTTCTGTTCTAACTAGGAAGTACTAATTTTGGACTAAAAACCACCACCATTGCTTAAATTTGTGATATTAACATTATGTACCTGTGTGACAACATTATGAAGTGTCATTGCTCCTTATACTCCAAATAGTCTTATGTAGATACGAAAAAAATGTGCTACTTCTATTTTTTTTTTTTTTTTTTTAGAAACAAAACTTATTGTGTGGATGTAAAACAATTAATTACACTAAAGATTTTGACATAACCATGGAAAATAAGACTACAGAGATTGATCAATTAGAACCTCAAGATGGATTAAATTTAGTCTTTAGATTTGAACTCTTAGGTTCTTATGTTAGGAGAAATTTCATGATCTTGATTAAGAATGTGATAAAATGTCAGTAATGGCCTTAAAAAAATTATCAGCAACATATCTTCAGTTTCCTGGATAGATTCATGACAGGCACTGGCAGTCTGTTTTCAGCTGTATATTATACTCTGCAGTGTCCCAAACTTCCAAGAAGCCTTGGAGTCAACTTATGGCAGGTAGAGAGATGGTAATGTGTGTTAAGTTGTGGATAGGTTCAACTATCTTGATCACAGTGTTCTCTCTGATGAGCTCATCAAGCTGATAGATTCAGAATGTCAGAGGTCAGCAGAATTAATAAGCATATCTCACCCTCTAAATCATAGATAATTATATGTCATCCAGTTAGGCTTCTCTTAATATAAAATCATCTAGCTAATAAGAAATGAAAAGGTGAAATACTCAGCACATCCTTCATTGTTCTGAGGTCAGCTCCCTTACTATTTAAAAATATATTGAAATTGACTTTTGGCTTAGCCTTTCAGCTGTTGATTTTTTTTATGCTATTGGTTTTGGTGTGCTTCTCTGCTAAACTTAACTTTTCATTATCAGCTAATATTTCATGATAATTTGAACACTGGGATCTTCATGTACACAGCTCAATCTTTTGAGTATTCAAAGCAGTT
The DNA here is from genome assembly GCA_013398735.1 of Nothocercus julius. NCBI lineage: Eukaryota > Metazoa > Chordata > Aves > Tinamiformes > Tinamidae > Nothocercus > Nothocercus julius. The sequence continues at coordinate 6,842,525 of VZSV01000008.1, read as the reverse complement.
TAGGTTCTTTGATTCATACTGTGAGAAATTTTCTCCTTCTTTCAAATAACTTTTGTGGCTCTTTTCTGTACCCTGTCTAATTTTTCAACATACTTTTAAAAATGTGGATACCGGAACAGGACGCAGCATTCCAGTGTCCCTTACAAAGGTAAGATTTCCTCCCTATACCTATTCTGTCCATATGTCCAGAGGAATGTATAAGTGCTCTTTCTCCCCCCAATAGTTTCACATGTTGAGGTACTTACCTATTGTAATTCCTAAGTTTTTCTCAGAACTATTTCTTTCAAGATTCTGTCTCTGTTCTGTTAGGTGGCAAATGTATTCAGATAGTCAAATTGATAGTCTGGCCTTTGTTTGGACTAGCTTCCCATCCTTTAACTGAAAAGCAGAGCCGGTGCACCAGCCCTCCCCTCAGTATGTACAGTTTCAGCGTTCCTGGTGGCATGGGTTTACTGTAGAAAATTCCATGAAAATGTTGAAGGCTGTTGGGTGTGCTGTGTATTGACATGTGTAGTAAGACTTTCCTGTAGTGGCTAACAGACCAGTGAGAGCTCACGCTTACGCAGATGAGAGACAGCGCTCTTGCTGGAGACCTTGCCAGCATGTGCAGTGCTGCTAACCTTACCAAGAGGGAGGTTACTTTGAGGAGCTGTGAAGTGCCTGTTATTATATCTTGCTCTGCAACACACACACACACACACACACACACACACACACAAAGAGTATCATTAAAATTGCATTAAATAATTACTGAATAAAATTCCGATTTAATTAATGCCTCTGCATGCTGTAAGTACCAGATAAAATATGTCCTAGCAAACTGTAACAGAGCTGCAAAGTATCAGTCTTTAATTACATGCTGGCAGGTGAAAAGATGGCAATAGTTACATGAAATTTCCAAGATACCTGCAACCGGCTTTTGCTTCCTTAGTATTTACCAAAGTAATTTGGGTCTTCCTGCATTCACTAAGTCTGAATACGTGGGTAGCAATAGTGATGAGCAATGGATGGTTATTTCTCAAATTTCTCAGGAATCTCTGCCTTTTTGAATTGCATCAAGCCAGCTGTAGGTGAGTTGTCATCCTTGAATGCATAATTTTCCCTGTGAACAAAACAGCATCAGAAACTTTTATTTTTTACATTTGCTTTTTCTAAAGCATTCTCAAATCATAGCTAGAAAAATAAAAGACATTTTTGGACTTAATCACTTCTTTCTTCACCAGGCACAGAAATTTTTGTAGGACCACTAGGTACTGAGTCAACAGATTTGTGGCCAGGGAATAAGTTTAAGTTCAGATTTTTCGGTATTCTAAGCATAACTTCTTAACAGCACTCGATTAGATGCTCTTTGCAAAAAGTTATACTTTAGTAAATGGAAGAGCGGGAATGGGAAGTTTGTTTTGCATTTAAATTAGAAAGATCTTGTATGAAAATTTTCTGTTTAAATTCTAATTGAAAAACAGTGATTTTCTTTAATGGTGGGAAATAAAAGTGGGTATGCTCGTTGTTTTGTTTTTTAAACTCAAAACTGTATGCTGCACAGCAAACTTGCCTATGGATTTTTCCTTCCCTCCCTTTTGACTGTGGTAGTGCGTTCACCTTTCAGTTATTTCATGTTCCTTCAGATTATCCCTGCTCAAATGTCATTCCCCGCCTCCTCCTCACCTCTACTTTCTCCCTGACTCCATCCATGATTTCAGTTATCATTAGAATATGTTCTTTCCTACCTCTCTCTCTTGTAAGTTATTTAGTGTTCTCTGAGTGTAGGCTCCAGAGCAATATTTATCAAACTTTAAAAGGAAAAGTGAGAAGGCCCAGAATAACATTAAACAGTTAATCTCTAACAAATCCTCCTTTCATTCTCCTTTTATTTTAAAGTTTCCAGGTTTTTAGATTTTTAAGTGTGATCAAATAATGTAGTGTTGAATTACTTATTTTTTCCACTAGCTGCCATTCAGAATTTTTAGCTATGACCCAGCAATATGTGAATGTCCTTATTTTTGTAAGGCATGGCAAGCACACACAATTACCTGAAAATTGACATATGCTGCACACATTTAACTGAATTACGTGCTGCTTATTGTTTTTTTTCTATGCTTGAAACAAAGCAAGAATTTTACCTGATCCTGGAAGCCTTTGGAGGGGCTTTTATGTGTGTACATGTATGTTTTAAAATGTCTGCCTGAAAAATGCAGTGATCTATGCAATAGATATGCACCTGTGCTTTTTTTTTTTTTTTTTTTTTTTTTTTTTTTTTTTTTTTTTTTTTTTTTTTTTTACAATATGGGTAGCTGTCATTCATAGGAATGCTATAGGACATGCATTTGTTTACAAACAAGGCTTAAGAGAATTTGTAGAGAAATCCATGCATGTTATCTGGGCGGTTCTAGAAGAACTGTGGTGTAAAAGAGAACAAGGGGTTCCAGGAATGTCAGCTAAGCATTACAGGTTGAGGTTCAGATCACTGTGGTGTCAGCTGGGAACAGCTGCTTATACTCATTGCTTAGACTAATGGTTCTCTTTGAATAATCCCTGCAGAAATTGGGGTAACATGTTCTCAACTTGCAGTAGAGCCTTCTGTGTACGTGCTGTTGGACTTCAGTTCACATGCTAATGTGCGCACACACACACATATTACCTGTATAATAATCATTGCTGCCTTTTGTGTAAGTGATAAATTGCTTAAAAATAGGAAACTATATGTGTATATATATATGTGTGTGTGTGTACACACGCACATATAAAACATGCACACATATATACACGTGTATATATAGCTTTTGTTCTAATATTTTTCACCAATTCTATTAAAAGCAAGCTAAGAATCATTGTTTAGTAATACTAATGAATTTATTTTTATAGGATCTGGTCAACACTGGACTCAGCACTTTCTTCTTTTTCATTGCCTCTGTAGTACTCGCTGCTTTAAACCATAAAACTGGAGCAGAAATTGCTGCTGTGGTAAGAGAATTTGAACTTCTTTAAATGAGACTCGTATTTTGTATTAAAACTAAGGATAACTTTTCCATCATGTTAATTGAAAACTTCTGTTTGCTTCACCAGCCCAGTATACTTAAAGTTTTAGTTGGCTGTACTAATTGTGATTTTTAAAAATATTGATGCCTTCAAGATGTACGCCTTAAAGCTTTTGAGGCAAGACCAAACAGGGAAGGAAAAAAAAGTATAAACTCTTAAGAAATTAATCTCCCTTGCTTCTCTACAGCTAGCTTAGATATTACTGCCTTACATAGCAAACCTGCAAAAGAGAGATGACCAAAAATTCGGATGAAGTTGGAGCCACTTGCACATAATTTTGCTTAATTCTTGTTCACTACAGCTTGCTTTTTTTTTTTTACAGAAGACAATAGTAGTATTTTGTTTTGCATTTAAATCTAGAATGGTAAGATCAGGTAAATTAATTTTGGACTCAAGTTGACAGACTTGTGTTTTTGCAAACCTGGATATTGAAAATCCCCCAACAATTGTGCAGAAAACATACTGAAGGAACTGCAAACTGACTCCTCCTGTGACTTGGTAGTCTGGACCATTCACCTCTGTTATTCTCACATGCATCCAGAGGAATGAGCTGTTTGCTGGATAAAGAGCTATATTCTTTACTTACAAGAAGTCTTCCTTTGAAGTTGGCACTGCAGGATTTAATTGACAGTGTCTCTGTAGACAGAACTTTGTTTTCTTGGATCATTGATCTTCGTAATGTTCGCAGATTCTCTTGTTCATTTAAGAAGAAAAACAGATTTTTACTGACCATCACAATTTGTCAGTGCTAATAAAGTAGAAAACTAAACTGCTGAGGGATTTGTTACGAAACTACTGTTGTTCTTGTTTTCAAAAATTGTCTTTGACAGTTTTTTCTACTTCTTGTAGATATTTGGTTTCTTGGCAATGGCGGTGTATGCTGTGAACACATACTTAGCTATCAAAAAGTGGCGAATGAACAGACAACAGAACAGTCGGCAGACGAGTGATTACATACGTGCTCGGACAGAATCAAGAGAAGTAGATCATCGCCCTGAGATTCAACGTCTGGATGCATGACAGTGACATCCAAATGGGACTGCAAGGGGAAAAAGGAGTGCTTAAGTCTCCCTCATGGAAAAAAAGGGCTTTTGCTCCCCTCTTTATTTAAGGAAGAAAAGGAAGATCAGGCTGTGGCAAAGCATGCCCAGCCCTACGTATGTGCAGAGATGCGTTGAGTCAGAAGCTGTTGTCACGAAGAGAATAAATGTTGGTCATTCAAAAGCAAGATCTATCTATCTATATATATAAAAATATGTTAATATTTTGGAATAACTGCATAGTACTTTTCTTCCCTCTCCCAAGTACAAGCTCTGCTCTGTGTGTTCTGCCACTGTTTCTTCATTTACCATAATCATGAAGACCAACACTATATTTTTGGTTATTACAAGAAAAAGAAGTTCACCAAAAGTAGATTGGGGCAAATAGCAATAACTTCAGCAATGTGTTGTGTCCAACAGCTCTCCGTAGCCTTCTCCTGCAGCCTGGGCCGTGCAGTTCCAGTGTCACCTGCAGGACCTCATGCAGTTCCTTGTTTCATGTACGTACACAGCCGGAACAGACGGCCTTGTCACGCTTTGGGGCTGATAGACGTAGCAATAAGGTAGTTACCCTCTGAATTACTCTGAAATCGTCACACTCAGTTCATGTGTGATATTGGCTCCATCTGAATTTGTGCAAGATTAGCATGTTTCCCAAATGGTCACCATAGTGCATCCAGTACAAGTATGTCTTCTGCCAGTGTTGGGATACATGCTATTTTTTTGTTTGCTCTAAAATGAGGTGAAAAAGAGAGAAAAAAGAGAGAGGAAAAAAAAAAAAAAAAGCCTGCAAAGGTGGGGGAAAGCGGATTGAAGGGCACAGTGATGAAGACAAGAAAGAAGGCGTTTCTGATGGACTTGCATTTCAGTCATAGTTTCATGTTTGTTTGTTTTCTTGTTTTAAGGTTCAACCTTTCTGAGAACAAGAATAGCAAAAATTTACAGTATCTTATAAAATGTTTTAAAGATTGCAATATTGTGATTCATGTAGGAAAATACTTTTTGGGGGTGGTTTATTTCTTCTAAAATTAAAACTGGTTGTAGTAGGTCAAAACAGTGACTTTTTGATTTGGATGTGTCAAGAAAATACTCTTCTAACATTCCTTTGGAAAAATGGGTGTTGTTAATTGAAAGAAAATATGGCTGTATTAATTTACTTATAAATGGTTTTGTCCAATTGCAGTTTTCTTATTTTTACTGCATTTCCAGTGAAGAGGAGGATATTTTCTCTACTTAAAACCTGAATACTTAAAACCTGAATTCTTCAATAATCAGCTAGAAAGTATCACAGTGGTATTTGGAAGATATCTGTCAATATTTTCATGTTTTGTGATTGGTATTTTTATTGGTATTTTATGTAATCAGTCATTTGCCATTCATGTGCCTGCATATTATGTGAAGAACAAGTCTGGAAAGATGACCTCTAGAGCTGAATTCCTGCCTGCTATAAGCTGATAACATCTTTGAAGTTACTGTAATTGTATCCCTGAATTGTCACATATGCCTGAATTTATCCCACATCTGACTTGTGCACATCAGGTGTACAAGTGTTCTCATGTAGCGGTACCCAGCGGGGATGAATGTGGTTAAGGGGAAAGACTTGTGCACATCAGGTGTACAAGTGTTCTCATGTAGCGGTACCCAGCGGGGATGAATGTGGTTAAGGGGAAACTTGCAAAAAAAAAAAAAAAAAAAAAAAAAAAAAAAAAAAAAAGGGGGGGGGGGGGCAATAGATGTCAGGTTGCTTTTAAACATAGCATGCAGGCTTTAAAAAGCAATTTTATGAAGTGGAAGAACAGTACAGATAAAATTATTTTAATGTTGAAAGAAAGTGGAAGAGTACCAGATTTGGACTTTATGCTGCAACGTTTAAATCAAGCGACAGAGAATTATTCTGATACGTGAAAACCAGATAACTGATGTACTTTCATTATGCAGTTTATTTGTTGTTTACATTTCACCACAATGGCCAAGACTAAGATGAAAAGTACAGAGAACTTATTAATGAATTTGAAGAAAACTTGCCCTTTTAACCCAGCAAGGGCTTTGCAATTACTATATCTGACATCTTACTATGTTTCATTGAAAGCTGATGCCAAAGGGAACACTGATTTTAAAATATCAAGCTATTCAAACTAACCTCTGTTGCTGGGTTTAAAACATAGCTGTTTTTATTAAGGAGGTGTTTTATTGGGACTGCTGAGTGTCTCTATGAAAAGTAAAACATTCAATGTTCAGGGTAGCGTTAAATAATGAAGTTTATAGTCAATATCCTGCAGGTTTTTAGCACTCTGTACTGAGTAGGGAGACAGATTTTACAAGGAGAATTTTTAGACACTGTCTATTATTTAAAAAAGAAAAAAAAAGGTATAAACCATAACTTTCTTATAAGTTACACAGATCTAGACAAAATCAAAACTGGTATTAAGACAGACTTTGCAAACATAAGAACAAAACCAGCCCTGCTGAAATGTAGAGTATTGTCCTGCAGAAGGTGGATGCTCTTGGAGTGAAATTCTCACCTGAAGTAAGAAGCAGGAGCGGTGGCACGGGCATGGCCAGGTGCCTGCCGATCATGGAGGACGGAGGTGACACCAGAATGTCCCTTTACTGCTCCGTAGCCTTGTGTTCACTCTAGTCTTTTTGGTTTCTCAGAGGTTTGGGGTGGTCTCTTGCATCTCTAAGTTCCTAAACTTGGTATCTTACAATGACTTTTACCTTTCCTTATTTAAAAAAAAGGAGAACTTTTCAGGGCTTTTCCTGAAGTAAGATTATGAAAAGCTTTTGCCTTTTTTGCTTGAATGAAAAATGCTTCTTGTTTGGTATGAATAATACACAATTACACATCTAATACAGTATAGTACTGCACCACATGGTGTAGTGTATCTGTATGACCTCAAGTGCTTTTACAGGTGAAATGGAGTTGTCTTCAGCTGAGAACAATATGCTCTTATTTATTACTTACATAATGACTTGAGCTCTGCACAGCTTTCAGGGTAGAATTAAAAAAGATTATCAACTTTAAAAATACTATCTGATATACTTTGTAAACAAGAAAAGAAATGTAAATTTGTAATTTCCTTATTCTGGGGACCAAAGATGATTTTAGTATTGTACAGTATATACTTTCTAAAAATCTAAGTTAAGGTTTTATTAGTATGCAGAGACATTATTTACTGTTTGGATTATAGAAAAGGTGAGTACAGTAGGTAAGAGATAGCTAAATTACAAGTATTAAGATCATATGATATATACATGGTTGAGTCTTTCCAGGCTTAATTTTACACTCTAGTCTATTGGAAAGATGGTAAATATTTTAATAATACCTGTTATCCAAACTGCAAATATGATTTAAAAAAAAAAAAAAATCTTATGGAAGAAAATAGGGCAGAAAGTTTAACTTTCTGAAACTTGCTGAGAAAATTGCTTCTTCCAACCAGCTAGTCTTACTTGAAATTGCTGAGCTTAGAGGGATAACTTAATTTATTCCTCAAGATTGCTGCTTGGCTTCACAAAGGGACCCAAAAAGCAGTGTAAATTAAATTAAAGCTCAGCAGTGGAACCACGTAGGAGTGGGGTGCTTGGAACAGCACTGGAGTTTTGATTATTCCACTTAAGCTGGACTGTGCCCTCGGATACACAATCTTAATGTATTTCTTTGTATAGAAATAAGGGTAAATTTCACAACCAATGTATGGGTACTGACAGATGAATTAAACAATAGTGTTTGGAGCAATAGTATAATCGTTGTACAGTGCCGTAAGAGTATGTATTTTCCTTTAATGCTAAGTTCACTTTTTTCACCCTTAGTTGAAGCTTATCATGCTTTCTTGTACTGATATGCAAATACAAGTATAAACAAGTATCTAAGACCGTAGTTAAGAACTAACTGAACAATTCGATTGTTCTGTTGTAAAGGTGCTTCCTCCTTACTTTGTTTGCTCCTTTCATTCCATTTATTCATTACTCATCTATTTTATGTTTTGTTTCTTTTTGTTAATCCTTTGTTGATGTGTGTAGTGTCTGCTTCACCGTAAGACAGTTAAGAGGATGTTGGATGTACTACCTTTAAGTGGAGTACTTTCCCCTTTTATAATATTCTGACGGATGTACTGGGGGAATCCTTGCTCTTTCCCTGGAGCTTTGGAGGCGAGCTGGCAAAGCGCCCCGCTCTGCGCCTCCTGTCAGGAGGCACGGGCTCGGAGACCGAGCGCGATTCCTCGACCTCTGCCTTCCTGGAGAAACAAGGTACCGATCTGGAGATCTGGAGTCCAGTCCTGTGCTGTTTGTCGTTGTGCTTATGTTCAGGTGTCTGGCGTTGGCTATGCCATGGAAGCAGTTTGCCTTCTTTTGCTTAAACAGTTTCTCCTAAGTGTGAATTTAGATAAAATCAGTCATGGAGAGTGCTTCTTCCTAGGCCTTGTTACACCTGTGTTTCACAGTGCATCTTGTTTTTATTTTCCTTGTATTTCATTGGTAATTCTAGTAAGAAGAGGGAGAAATTGGGAAAATTTCCAGTCTTTCTTAAATTAATATTCAGATTTTTCCCCTCTTCTGTGAATTACTTTGTACCATATGATGATTGCCCCTTCTTAATACTGTAGACTTAGTGGTATTAAAGTAATACTTGCTGTTAGAAAGAATGCTATGGACCATAGCAGGAAAATGATCTGCTACAAGCTGAATGCAAACTCTTACCAATAAATTAACCACTAGTTTGTCCATAATGTTTATTATTAAGGTCCCTAAGCAAATTTTATGTTTGCCATCTTTATGCTGTTGTCTAATGCATGGTTTTATTAATGCAGCCTTTTTTTTTCCTCTTTAGTCTTTGTTCTGTATTTCTTTTCACGCGTCTTTATAGACATGCCTACTTTTCTCTTTTACGAAGAAAATAATACTGTTTTAGGGTATCATTTCATAAACAGCCAAGTAGCAATTCAAGTACTATTGAAAATAATATCCTATCTCCTACTTCCAGTGAGATCTAAACAGCTTTGTACGTGAAAAGTGAAGCATAAACGGCAGGTCTTGCACCAAGAGCTCAGGGGCCAGAAGTCTTCAGCAGATATTTAGGATAAGTAAATAGGCAGAATCTAGTCATGAATTTGAGATGTGAAAAAGGGTGGAAAGTAGAGAAAGGACCAGGCTTGACACTTAATAATCCTGCGTTTCAGAGAGATGTGTGAATGTTGATAATCCTCAAAGGAAGGATTACTCTTTCATTTAACAGAGAAGGAGGCAAAGGCACCCTAATGGGAAGCAGGCCTAGAAATGTCTCCCCTTCGTCCCGAGCGCCCCGAAGCGCCTCCGCCGCACGGCAGCGCCGCGGGTGCGTGAGCTGCGCCGCGGGGGCCGGTGCTGCCCGCGCGGCCCCTTTGCAGAGCGGCCGCGCCGCAGCCGGAGCGGCGAGGCAAGAGCACGGAGAGCTGCAAGGAGGAAGGGCGATCCCTGGAGCGCCTTCGCGCGCGCAGCCCCCCGGGGGTCCCGGGGCCTTTGCTGAGCCTCGGCTCCCTGGCACGGCTCTGGAGCAGCCGGGCAGCGGCGCGAGGCCGCGGCCGCTCCTGCCCTGCGCTCAGCGGCAGCCGTGGCGGTCGTTTAAAAACAGAACTGAAGCAGGTACAAGAAGCAGCAGAGCGCTCTGCTATTTCTCCTGAAGTAATGTTTGAAAACAGTTTGTGGGAAATATGCCGTATTCCTCTGTCCGTTTTAACCGATTAAGGTGATTAAAAATTAGATTATATGAAGAATGGGGAAATCTCTAGGTGCCCCATCAGAGTTTTTCATGGTATACTGTTATCCCTGGCGGCCGCTTGGATGGATCTGTTTGGGAGGGCCGGCAGGGTGCTGTCCAACCTGAGTTTTGGTGTTTCAGTCTTTGTGTTGTGTTTTCAAAATCTGTCAAAACTTAGCCATTTGTATTCTAAAACTTCAAAAAGCTGCCTGCACTGTGATTTATAATATTCTTTAGAATATACAACACAATCAAATTTTCTTTCACAATATGCAGCTTTCAAAAGTGTTCTTATATATGCCCAGAAATGAAAGTTATTTATCATTTAAAAAAAGAATTAGATAAAATTACTTATCCAGAATGCCAGTGCCGCTCTTTCAAATGTGCTGGAGGGATGAGTTAGTGAAATTGCCTTCTAATTTCTATAGGTTAATAAATATTTTTTTATAACTAGCCACAGATACTCCTTTTTAAATTATACTTGGCAAACAGAAGATATTTAATTTTATATACAATATGCATAGTTACCTTGATTGACATATTTATAACATAGAGCTCTGAGTTTACTATGAAGGTTTTATCTGTATACTATGGACTTCATGGGTAAAGTTTTTAAAAGCCAGATGACATTTATGGAAGGATATGGAAACTCTCTTAAATTCATAACGAGGACATATGAGCATTTCAAGCAGCAATAGCCAGATCTTACTGACAGGGTACGTGGGTTTTTTGTCTTTGGTCGGGGCTGGTCCCTGCAGATGTTTTAATAACACCTGGGTGTGCATAGCAGTGATCTGTGATCACCCCTGCCTCTGCTGACTTCACGGACTATTCTCTACATTATGGTAAATTTACAAATTTTGTATTTGTTTTGCTTTGGACAAATGTCTTAATAGACATATTTAGTTAAAACCTTCACATGTTTGGGGGGGGGGGGAAGCACCATCTAGCTAGGCTGTTTTATTACTTTTGGTGACTTTTTATTACCAAAAGTATTTTAGTTTAAATGTTTTCATTAGTATTGCATTTATCCTGATGTCTGCAGGTTGAAGTTCTGTCTAGCACCCTTATATTACAACAACTGCAACCTTCATTTTTCTAATGTTTGTACCTTCATCTTGCTTGTTTACTGGTTTCTACTTGTTGGATATATTGGAGGGAGAGTATATCTTAGCACTGCAGTTCATCCAGCTTTAATTCAGTGGTCACAGGTCTAGAGTAGGGAGTTTGATATATTTTGTGATCAATTTGTTGCATTTTAAATGATTTCTCCACTTAAGACACAACATTAGGACATAATAACAAATTAGCTAGTCATTTTTTCTGTCTAGACTTACTTTCTTCTGTGTTAACGTCATTTTTGAAACTATTTGTATATGTTGAAGTTTGTAAGGGTTCAGGAACCCACAAATAATAGTAAAGTATGTATTTATTTCTCATTATGTTGCTCAATTTTGAACTAAATGTTGACACTTTTTATGTCTTTTCACATAACTGTAAACAAATACCGAAAAACTGCTTCACCTAGGGTGCCTTCCATGTGTGGTATAAACACTTGTTGGTCATAAAAAGAGAGGTGTAAACTTATTAAACCAGTGAACACTATTTTTTGTATTGTCTCACTCGTGCACTTCTGGCTTCGTTGTGCTCTGACTCGCTGATACCAGCCCTGTGGCTGCTGGAGTCATTTTTCTCCCTTTGTGCATTACACAGTAACTTTGAGCTCAAGGTAGAAAGGTGGTATCACTTTTGCTCTGCTCTGCCTCCATCTGAAAGACGGATATAAAGCACAGGGATGGGTAAGTGAGCTGAAACATGCTGCTCTTTTTTCCCTTGAACCTTGGGTAAAGAGATGCTGTGGGATGCATCCGTGTCCTTGGTGCCAATACATGGTCCCCTAGACAAATAGGGTGGACCTGCTCCAAACATTCCTGATGTTTAGCTCAGAACTTATGATGCCCAGGAAAGGGCGTCTGGGCTTGACTTAAGGACTTGGTCCCCCAGGATTGGGCTCCTGCAGCGACACGCGTGTGGCAGGGAGCGCCGGCAATGTGGTGGCTTGGATTTCTGTCTTGGCAGGGCAAAGGGGATGCGAGGTACCTCGTACGGTATGAGCACAATTCTGCTATGTGATACACTTAGTATTTTGCTTTTGAAATAAGGTGTAATGTTTTGCCAAGGAAAATCTTTTAAGTGCACTGTGTGTGCTGTTGCATATACAGAACCTGACTCTGTTGTCCTTACTCAGGCAAAATTTGGTGACTTCAGGATCAGGTACCCATTTATCATCCTAAGCGCGTGTTGTGACCAGTGAATTTGAAGGAATCACACGTTAGCAGGCAGAGCTACGGATTGCAGCCTGAAGCAATTTCACTTTTTGTTGTGTATTTTTGAAGTTATTTCAGTAAAACTGGGCACAGGATCAGCTGATAAAACTGGTGCTTTCAGTAGAGATGCCAGCCAGCTGCGCTCCCTGTCCTCTTGGCATCAGCAGCTGGGACTCTAGCGTAGCGTCTTCCAGCTCTCTAGTTGCAAGTCAGGTTGTGGAGGCTGTAACAATTTCAGAGGCAAGGAAAAAACCCACACTCCGTATGTGTTTTAGACCAATAATGATTTTGAATATGTTGTGCACTTCTTTTCTGTTGGTTCTTGATGTTAAACAAAAAACACAAGTTGAAGGATTGTAATGTCCTGCAAAACATGGTAGTCCCTGTTTTTAAAATCCATCATAGCATAATTTAAATGGTGTATTTATCAGTTTTAAATGTCATTTTGCTTGTCCAGTCTTTTGTATATGGGCACAATAACTATTTGTAAATTTTTTTTAGTTGTCTTTTCCTGTCTTTTTGTCTTTCTGATATTTGAAGATTTGAGCTCTACAGGTTTTCATGGTACTCTTCTAATTATGTCTTCATAGTGGTAAAAGTCTGTATTTTTGTATGTAGGGAAAATGGTAGTTTTCTAACACTTAATCTTGATCAATATAGTATGAAATCATTTGTGAAGGACTTCCTGTTTAATAAATGGATATATTAAAGTGCTGTAACATTGTCTTCATCTGTAAAAGCAACATATAACCCTGCGGTTTCATGGGTGATACGTTAGTTATCTGATACGTGCAATGACTAAATGCATTTCCTATGCAAGGCAGTGCCGTGTGCTTCAAAAACAAGCAATCCCCTGAAGCCTGGAGCTTTAATGACTGTGTATCCTTGGCGAGACGGGTTTCTTTGGTGCAGGAGTAGGAGCCGCGCATGGGCAGGCCCCGGCGAGGGGCCCTGTGCCGTGGGAGGCCGCGTGGCAGCGCCGCCCCGGTGCAGAAGCGTCGGGCCGGGGTGGCGCCGCAGCCTGCGGCTCCCGGGGCTGCGGCGGCTGCGCTGCTGCCTCGTGGGCTCTGCATTTTTGGTACCCAGGTGTTTCCCATGTGAGGCGCATGAAAGTGGAATTAACAAGGGTGGAAACGGGACAGACGCAGGTGGTTGAACGAGTGTTACGGTAAGAATCTGGGTGGCCCTTTTAGACTCTAAAGGGATTAATGCCCACGTGGGGAGGCAGGGGTGGAAAATGGTGGTAGGAGGGGTGAATTTCTCCAGAAAGATTCGCTAGGGAGCGAGGTGCCTGTAGGGCTTCTGCCTGGTGGCCTGTAGGCATCTGCTGCCAGAGGGACCAGCTCCATCTTCCCTGGGGACGTGCATGGTGGTGGTGGTTGTCAGCCATGAGCTGCTTCTGTTACATCTGCTGAACCCTTTAAAGACCAGGCCTCAATGTCGTTGGTGCTGTTTAAGAAAAAGAGTTAATGTTCTGGACATAATGGCAAATTGCTGCAGACATTGTAATCCAGGGTGTTTCTTGGTCGAAAAAACTTTGTCAGAGTTGAATAGAAAATAATTCTACCCAACTTTTAAACATTGACTCTTCCATCTCCTGGGAAGCAGCTAACTAGCCATTTTGTTTGTCATTCCTGTTGATTTTCAGGCATATTCCAACACTAAAACATAACTGAATATTTTCATTTTGCTGGGTTTTCCCAGTGCGAACATACCTGGAAAGCCCAAAGGGAAATGTTACTGTTGCCATGTGTCAGCACTGAAACTCCAGTGCCTACTAAATAGGCTGAATGTAATCTTGGCTTGGATGTTTACGCTTACACCGAAGACGAAGCTTCTCCTTGCAAGACGCATGAGCACAGGCGCTAGTGCTGCCGCGCTGTGCGGCCCGGGACGCCTTTCGGGACACAGGTCCCTGCAACGCTCCTTTGGACTGCGTAGAGGCGCAAGGCGTTGAAATGAGACCTCGAAGTAAGGCAGACGCACCCAGGATTTCTATTAAAAGAGGTTTAATCCAGCATGGTTTCTATATGTTAACCATGTACTAGTTACCAGCTGTGACATGCAATACATTTAAAAATAATAATATTAATACAAAATAATGAGTATAAAAATGAGCCCAGGTCCCCTGACATCACAGTCAGTGTCAGTAAAAGTTGACAGTAAAGAGAAATGTAGAATTTCACACAGAAGAAGGTCTATAGAGCTCTTTTTTAAAAGCAAAGACTCTCACATTGGGAAGCAAATTTATTTTGCTTTTATTCCTTCAGGGGTCGGGAAACGCAAGTTGAGGAAACTGCATGTTGGAGGTCTCCATCCGTAGCCGGATCCGCTCCCCAAGTACCTGTTTGCTGGTAGGTACCGGGTGTTTGCCAGTTAGCAGCCAGCTGCTAGCAGGGAACCGAAACGCAGGCAGTGATTTTGTTCCAAATGAAAATCTGCCTTTAATGTTTTAGCTCTGTTTTTCATTTATTCTATTAGTACCATCTGCTCTCATTTTATTTATTTATTTTGTTAAAGCCACCTGTCCTGGGACTGTGTTAAATGCTTTTTAATGTATAAGGTTTTCTCTGAAGCGGACCTGTCAGGTGCCGCGCACGAGGGACAGGCCGTGCGTTCTACGTGAGCAGGGTGCGTCTGCACGCCGACTCAGACACTGCCAGGCAGCTTGCACTCTGTAAAGTGTGTAAACACGTGTAAAGTCAAAAGGTTTTTCCCCCAAATTGCTAGACCTAAGAGAGAGAAATCATGTCCTTTCAGACAAAGGAGAGTTTTAAAAATAATAATAATAATTAAAAAACAAAACAAGCAGGGGACTGGGAAAATGATTTTCACTGCAAAGACATTCTTTAGTTTGGAGGTTGATGTTTGCATTGTCACACGGGGAGGGGCGCGTCGGCCTCCGCGGGCCCAGGTGTCCTGAGTTGCGCAGAGAGCGGGCTGTGCTCCCCGCGGCCCGGAAGGCGCCCGGCGAGCGGCCTCGCGCTGCGGCGG
>VZSV01000008.1:6793773-6811969 GCA_013398735.1 Nothocercus julius | reverse complement strand
GGGGCGAGCGGGGGCCGGGGCGGCGGGGGCCGTCCGCACGGGAGGAGTGACGCGCGTTATTGTTAATTACGGCAGCAGCCGAAGTGCCCAAGTTGCCTTTTCGGAGACCGTGATCTTAGTGTAAAGGTCTTACAAAACCTTTGCGTGTGTAATTTTGAGCCACAAGGCGAACGTCTAAATTGCTTGTCTTGGTAGTGCCTTAAAACGTCATCCTTACTGAACGCTTCCTAGTTAAACCGGTGGGGGTGGCGGGCAGGGGCCTGGCTGCTTGGCTTAAACAAAAAAATCAGCCCTCTCCAGTAGTAAGAGCAAAGTGAGGAGCAAGGAGTGTGTGTAACAAAACTGCTGTGCTGGTGTAGGCAGCGGCCCCCCAGCTCTCTGCAGTGCAGAGGACCATGTGGGACTTGACTGCCCAATATCAGGATTTTCTAAGTTACCATGGAGAATGTAAAAACCTTGAAGTTAATAGGAATAGTTATGATTATGGGTTGTGAAGATCTCTTTCTTGGTTACAACCTTATTTATTTTAATTCTAGATAAACAGCTCATAAAAGGGGAAGATAAAAAGAAGGTAATAAATATTTGCTTTTTGCTCAGAAAGCTATGTAAAATATGCAACTTCTTTTTATGATCTAAGTCTATCTGCACCTGGATGTGCTGTATTTTACTGAGTGGTGTCCAGGTGGTGGGTCTGTTAATAAGTCTTATTCATTTCTGTAACTTTAAGTAGAATGAGGAGGGACTTGTGCAATGTATGATATTGGTGCAATGAGAAGTTGCAGTATTGGGTCAAGTGTTGTATATGTTGAATATTAGGTGCCCCTTTACAACTCTTGTTTTTTCTGTTGTAGATTTTAGTGCCCAAATTGTTGTAATTGGAATCTAATTGTTTTAAGCTGTCAATTGTAGGACAGCTGAACAGAATTTCCTTTCTTCATTTTAGAAACCTGTCCAGTTGAAATAAGCTATTTAATGGATCTTGTTGTTCAAGAAATGTATTTAATGGCTGTTGAAATGTTTCCTGCAGCTGGCCCTTAGTAGCAGTTGAAAGCTGGGTGTACTGGGCTACAGCATGGCAGGCAGTGGCAGTAGGGGACCCTCTGGAGCCCTGGTAGGAGCAGGGGGTGGCATGTGGGGGGACCTCAGGGTAAGACTGCCCCTTGCCTGGGAAGGGCGCAGCTGGGACACTGTGTCAGAGAAGAAAGTGGCTCTGGGGAATTGCCGAATCCAGATTGTTCCCATAGGCTTCCTGTAAAATAGTCCATTGATGCTGTAAGGAAATCATGTACTTTATAGGGAAAAAGAACATATTAAAAAAGTGTGTTTACATATGCCATTCATTTCTTTGCAGTGGCATATCTGGTTTTCAAAGATGATATTGTTTTTCATTAGATATGTATCGAGGGGAATATTGCAAGTGGAAAAACAACATGCCTGGATTATTTTGCACAAACTACCAGTATTGAGGTACTGATCTTCATTTGTTTTATGCTCATTTACATTAAGAGGTCAGTTAATCTGTAGGTTAGAGTTTATTCCTCTGTAAATTAGCAGCAACCCAAAATACACTTGTTTGCTTTCTTAGATAACAAAAATAATCTTAGATATATGTTGTAATAATCAGTCATAAGGATGAAAAGTATCAGTGTTGTGTAACTGACAGCATAGCACATGGATAGCTTGAAAAGATTAAAACCTTTATAATTGTTCTTGGGAGCTGTTGTATTCTCTAGACAGAATAAGATCAGAGAGAAGACAAGTATTGTATTTTAACCAAATTCAGATGAAACTTCAGTGACCAACTATTTTAGTGTACATTAGATCTTAATATTTTTGTAAGCAGACTTGAGAGCACTTTAGATGAAGTCTTAGGACTTTTCAGAGAAGAGCTGGGTTCCAAGATGCTGTTTGGTAGTTTACCAGTGATGATGCTTATGAAGTAAACAACTCTTAGGCCAAGAGATACCAAACTTTAGGTTGCACCTGGTGCAATTTTTTTTAAACTTCTGGTAAGCTTCTCTGTCTTATGAGATTCTCCTGTGCCTCGGCCCACAGTATTGCTAGAATCAGATAAGTCTCCTGTGTTTTTACCTATTCTGGGTAGAAATTCTTCTCATTAATTTTAATTGTTTTAAATGTCTTTTAGATCACATAATTAAAGTGGAAATTCTTAGAATGTCATACTTATTCTCATCTTCAGTTTCTTAGTTAACCAATGTTATTCTCTGGGAAATTCATTGATGAAGAAATGAGCAGGTGGTTCAAATGAAAGGGAATGAGTACTTAGTCACTCTTTCCCATATGAAAGTTTACTGATAAATGACTGAGAAATTATATCTGTCTTGTTTACATAACAGGCCTAATGTTATATTTTGGTGTTTTAAAAATGTAAGTATGTTTTCTTGTGAAATTTTCCTTTAGTTTAGCAGCATCAATTGTTAACACTTTGTACTTCAGGATCCGTGTCACTTTGAAAAGGCATGATATGTCCAGAACCTATTTTAATACTTTGTTCAGTTACTTGCTCTTTTAAAAATAATCCTAGACTTACATAGTTCAGGATTTCAAATCCAAAACATGTTTAACATGGAACACTTTTTTCACATATGTATAGGCCTCTCTTTTCATATTTGTGTGTCTCTCTCTCCCTTTATATGTGTAAAAGGTTTTGACAGAACCAGTGGCTAAATGGAGAAATGTTCGTGGTCATAATATTCTGGTACGTGGCAGAAGTGAGTTCTCTAATCATCACTCTTTGAAAAGGTGTTGCATGAGTTCAGCCCAGTCTGGTAGAACTAAAAATATGGCTCATGATGCAGATTTCTTTTCTGTTTAGGATATGCATTAGGCACAAATTGCATGTAAAACGTGGTTTCAGCAAGTCTTAAGTCTTCGGGTAACTTGGTGCTGATGGCCAGTGCATTCTCAAAACCTATTTGCAAAATTACGGAACTTGATCAAGGCATTGAGGTTTGGCTGCATGAAGGGCTGTAGAGAGGAGTTCAGACAAGTTACTGGATTGCCCTGAGTCTATCAGTGTACGAAAATATGTAGCAGATGTATTCTTTTAATTACTACGTGTCTTTAAACTGTCTCAAACTATACTCCTGTGTGATTGTTCAGAGGTACAGAGTAACTCTGATTCTGAAGTGCATATAGTGAGCATCCCCAATACCCGATGTTGATAAAGACTGGGACTGTAATTCTCACGTGTGCTTTGGGGAAAGCAAGTGGTTTAATTCAATTCTGATAGCAGCTTTACTAATTCTGCTCCTTCTAGCAATTCTGTTGTAGTGCAAGAGCTTATGAAATAGATAACTTTTTTCTCTCCTCTGTTCAACCTAATAAAAAATCCTCTGCCTTTGCCTTCTGTCTCTAACCCCAGGGCTTAATGTACCAAGATGCATCAAGATGGGGGATAACATTACAGACATACATACAGCTTACCATGTTGGAACAGCATACCAGACCAATGGTAACTAAGTAAATTTTTTTAATTAAAATGTCTGGAGTTCTAAGGTGTAGCTGTAGGTAATAAATATTTTCTTTAACTTTGTATCCAAAAATTGAGATGCTGTTTACTTTAATCCTTTGCTTCTGTAGTGAGCAAGGATTTTTGTAGTCCAAAGACAATGTTGATCTGCTCTACACATGCTCAGGGAGACATGGAACATCTGCTTCATATCTATGCAGAGCTTTTATTTCCTCCCCTAGCTAACACCTTCAACTGCTGGATCAGATGCTTCTGCAGTTACTTTTGAAACTTGGCTTATGAATAACAGTTCAGTTATGTGGATGCTTAATAATACAATGACCATAAGTTATACTAATAAAATTTTTTCTTGTTTTTTCCCCAAAAGTGATGTTTTTTTAATCACAAGAGCTGGAAGAATTGAAAGTGTGTGTGTTCTGTAATGGAAAAGACATGCTCTGCAATATAAGCTTGAAAAGGAGTGAGTGTGCTGGGAAATGTAAACTGGTCAGTGACTATAATTTTATTTTGTAGATTTCCTCTGTAAGAATGATGGAGAGATCAATTCACAGTGCAAAATACATTTTTGTAGAAAACTTGTATCGAAGGTATTTATATGGCTTTCTACTTACTTGGCTTCATTAGGCTTCTCTTGTTTTGTAATAGCCCATGAGCCTTTTAGTCTGTGAAATCTGTCAGTTCCATAGTGAAGTGGCAGTGCGTTGCTCATAGGGAGTGTTGACATTATTTCTAAAGAAACCTGCTAGAATAAGAACTGCAGTATATGGGCCAGACTAGTGTTCTCCAGAAATACACTATTTAGAACCCCATTCATGGAAGTTATCTGCTCTCCAGCTGAATACAGAAGCGTTATTGAATCAAAGCAAGCAAATAGTGAATACATCAAACACATGGCAATAGTGAATAACACTGGGAAAACTAGACAGGCAGTTGTTATGATCCAGCTTATCTTCTGGGATCACTATTTGTAAATAGAAACCAAAGCAATGAGCATTCAAATCCTCTTGTTCTGTTGCTCAGTTTTAGGTAAAAAAGCTATGCTAGTGAGTAAAGGAAAAGCAAGAACTTTTAGCCTTGTTTCCTTTCTCTTTATGTCCCATGCTCCTGACCATGGCTTATGTGTGGCTCGTGTTGGGTCCATTTTAGAACAAGCAGGCTCAGGTTATTTTGTTTTGGGGGGGTTTAAATTGCAGCCTGAGATGGAAAGCAAGCATTTACTACCTGGCCTGTATAGAACCTGTCCATCTATACTTGCTGAAATGCTGAAATAAAGCAGTCATCGACACTGATTTTTCATTTGTTTATAATGCTGACTTTACATGGAAAGCTGTATGTAACAACATGGCTTTAAGGGATTTTTTCAGTGGTCTTCAATGGCAAAAAAGCTTCTTCCTGTCCATGGGGAGAATGGCTGCATGCCCCATGGTGGCATCTGTACTATAGAAGAGCTTAGTCTGTTGCAGAAATTGCTTCAAATACTTGCAGAGAAGTGTAGTAAGGTGCAAGACAAACAGGAAGAGACACTGCTTATCACAGCCTATATACAGTGGAAATATAATTTCAATTTCTTGTTTTTAATTTTTGTTTTTTTCATTGTAGACAAAGTGTTTTTGTCCCACAGACTGTTAGCTTTGTTAGCTAGTTAGGTGTTAGCTAGTAGGCTAGCACCAGACTCTCTGTTTTAAATTTGTAACATTATTAGAGGCATCTAAGATGTTTGGCTCTTTCTGCATTTTTTTTTTAATACTGGACAGACAGCATTTGCTTTGTTTCTTGTCAAAGCAAGCTAGAAGTCTGTTGATAAATTCCTGATAGCATATCAAATTATGATATAAGGGTCTGGAAAAGATGATAGATTAAAAAAAAAAAGAATTTGGGCTACATGAAATTAGACATCCTGCATGTGATGAAAAATAACTGCGTCTCTCCCATATCCTGTCTCCTTTGGTGGTCGGAGTACTTGCAAAGCATAAGAAGCAGGCTTATATAGAACTTTATGAATGTAGCCTTCCAAGCCTCCAATAAATTAGAGTTTAGGGACCTTCTAATTCAAAGGTATTTCCTCTGAGCTTAGTAATTCACAATGATGGGGACAAACAGTGAAAGTATGCTAATGAAATCTGTAGAAATTGCACCTGAAAGATAGAAGATCTACTTTTATTGCTTTTATACTTTTAGGAGGGCTCTTAACAGTACTGTTTATACTTCTAGCCCTTCATTCATGATCTATGAACTAAAACTGAAACAGGTGCAAAGCTGTTTTCATACTGGAAAGACCAGTATGGTCCAGATGACAAAGCCTGTCTTAGGAGACAAAAACATCTTGACATATTTATTTGTACAGAAGACTTGGGAGAATGTGGTTGTCATCTGTGAGCGTGCCAGGTGCAAACACTAAAAATGTGAAAGTTTCTTAAGCTTGAAAGACTGTAATAGCAAAAGAATAAAAAGCTACAAAAAGGCTGTGGCTACATGAGGGGGTATTAGGATCCATCAGAGGAATATGGGAAGAACACGCTTAGACCAGATATATAGATGTAGAAGGATAGTAGGGCCCTGTGATGTAGGAAAGACTTCAAGTTATAAAGATTCCTATATATACACTATGCTTATATGTTCAACTGTTGCATGAGTATTTTGGAAGTCATTCTTCCAAAATGACCAAGTTTTTTGCCAAGGAAAATGTATTTTTATCTTTGCAGAAGGCCTTTCCCCCAGCCACAATTTCGGTTTCTTTGGAGTCTCTTGCCTGTATAGACTGGTGATTCCTAACTCATACAGGATATTAAAGGTGCAAAAAAGCATGCAGGGAATATTGTAGTTTATTGTACAAATTTGATTATGCTTGTCTAATGGAAGGTCTAGCACTGACCTGACAGCATTAATTAAATTTTGTGGAAAAACTTCATCAAAAATCCAAGCTCAAGCTATTTAGCTGCTATCTTCTACAAAGCAATTGTTTAAGCAGTTGTGTGGAAGGAACTTTCCCATTGAAATTATGCATAAATGAAATGTGTATAAATGGAATAGATCTCTTCTCCCTCACCTCCCCCTTTGCTTCTCAAAGTAAGATGCAGGCTGAATGGGGTAAGGCTGGTACCAGGATCAGAGGTTACCCTCTGCTTTCTGGTCTGTGAGAAGCTGTCCAGCAGGTTTTGCAACCTTTAAGATGTAGAACAATCCCATGTTATCTCTATAGTCTTTACAAGTGTTTCTCATTTAGGAGAATGATTTAAGTAAGGGATGAAGAGCTGTGGAATACCAGCTCTTCTTTGATGCAGTGTCACTCTATTTGTTTCAGCTTTGCAGGCTTTTTCTGTTTCCCTTATATATTCTGTAGAAATGTAGCAGAGCCAATACTCATGCTCATTTTTACATGTAAAAATTATATTTGGCTTACCCAGAAACATACTAATTGAAATATTAGATATTAGAATTTCAACAGTGAATTGTGCTATACATTGCTGGAATGCTTTGGCAGGCATCTGGCTCAGCTGGTGGGTAGATAAAGGGAGGTGGTGTGAATGCTGCTTTTGCTTTCTTGCATACTTAACCAGAAGTATCTTTCTGTTTTATCTATATTAATTTTTACCAAAGATCAAAGCATATTGCCAAGTAACTGAGAAAATCTTTGGAATCTTCCTTCAGTGTTATCTAATATATTGCAACTGGTTCTCATCCATCTGATGGAGATGGCAGGAGTCTATCAACCCTATCTTTTTGCATTTCTACTGCAGATAAAGCATGCTCCATTTAGGAAGGAATATGTTATAATGTGAAGACAAAATAATCTAGAACTACTAATATGCAAATATTTAGTATTGGAGGAGTTTTCACAGCTTGCTCTACTGCTAGTTAAAAACATAATCTTTAATTGTTAATACGTCATCTGTGGAGTCCCTTTTACCTGAGAGTAATTTATGTGCTTATTGAGATAACTTTGGGATGGCTATCTACAATACTGTCTGTCCTTTCTGAATGCTGACTCAAATTGAGCATCTTGAATATTTCAGAAGTCTTTTCTCGTAAATAATTTCTTTCAGTGAGAGTAAACATTATTTACCTTGTGTCATTTTTTTTCCCCACTGTTCTTTTTTTCAGTTTCCCTAATGACCTGTCAGTGCTGCTTAGTAAATCAAGCCTTAATGGTAGTATATAGCAGAGTGGTTCAGATATTTGCAGGAATCCTGATGTAAAGAACATTAGTAATAAATGTCACTGATGCTAATTTTTACTGTATAAATGTCAATGTGATCTTTTTATTAGCCACCAAGTATATATTTCTTGAGTGTAGTAGGAAGATCATTAATGACTGCAAGTGTTAATGGTAGAAGCATTGTACTAGTAAGTATTTTATTTAAAAAATATTTAAAACTTTTTAATCCTATGAGCAATGCTTTATGATATCTTTAATGTGGCTGGCAGTATTGATCTGTTTTATTTCATGCATGCTGACATATATTGAGAATAATTTGTTAGATGGAAAAAAAACTTGTATATGTATTGATCTCTGCATATTGTTCAATGAATTATAACTTTTGTTATGTTTGTTCAGTGGAAAAATGCCAGAAGTGGATTATGTTGTCCTGACCAAGTGGTTTGATTGGATCAAGAACAACACGGATGTGTCAGTTGACTTGATAGGTAAAATTGTGATGGGATCTTGAGGGGCATTTTTGGGCAAGGTTCTTTGCTTTACTGGGAGGAAGAAGAGTTTCTTGGGTCATAGTTTATGCAATGTGATGATGCCTGTGATGTGTAGCATCAGAAAACATCAGTTTATGGATGGTTCATGAATTGATTAGCAGTGATGCCCAAGTGGAGTTCAGTGGTGGTACCAAAGTCAGTGTTCTTTCCATCTCTACTATTTGAAGTAGGTTTCTTTCCTTTCAAAGTAGATCCTTAAACAGAAATATTGTATTTTATTATGGCAGTCTATCTGCAGACTTCTCCTGAAGTTTGTTATGAGAGATTAAAGAGAAGATGCAGAGAAGAGGAAAAGATCATTCCCTTGGTAAGAAATTCCTTCAACACTTGTGGTTATAATGAAATTGAATTACCATAACTTAAAAACATAAAGATTATATGTTTAAATATTGAAACTATATCCTGAGTGTAGTACCAAAATGTAGTGCAGCTATTTCCATTGCAAACTAAAACGTTGGTATTTAAATTTGTGCTATTTTCTAAAAGTGATGTATTATATGTACTAACTTCCCAAGTGTCATGTTCACTGTTTAAGTGAAAAAAATAATCAAATGTTACAGTTCTTTAAGATACAAAAAGCCAGTTGCTTTGGTGTCATGAACCAGCATAAATATACCCAAGTAAAGCATGAATACCTGTGTGTGCAGATGGTGAAGGCTTATGTGGTGGTTTCCTGTCATCTGCTATTATTAGGATATTTATGCATGAAAAATATTTTTGCTTGCATCTAAGAACAAGCAACTTCTTGAAAATCATTAGCATGCTTAAAATACAAACTATACAAATGGAACGATTGGTTTCCTTGTCACAGTTTGCAGAAAGGCCTTGCATTAAACAAATCTTCTAAAGAAAGCCTTACTAGAAATAAATGTAGAGACAAAAATGTGCTGTGCGTTATTAGGGTGTCTACTATTGCGTAGTTCAGTAGTAGCAACTGTTGAACATTTATGAGAAGATAGAGCTGAATTCTGGGTCATGTGAAATTTTGCCTTACAGAAGAAGTACTAGCTATAGAGGCTCTAAAGAGATACTTTGCAGCCCTGCTAAGGGAAGGGGCAGATAATTATAAATCAAAAATATTAAGCGGTCTCTGTGAAAAATCTGTTGATGACAGGCAGAAATGCTTTTAGAGGAGATGAGTTGGAATTAGGAGGAAATGAACTGTGAACTTTAGGAAAGTGCATTGACACAGGAAATGCCTTGCAGATATTAACTACAGTTTTGCCTTTTATGTTTCTGCATCTCTGTGGTATTTATCTGTCCTGTAAAATCTTAAACCAGATTACATCTATAGGAGAGAAGTGTGGTTCTTGATCTTAGAACATGCTCACAGTTGTTGAGTTTTTTTAATGGAATAAAACTTCATATGGAGAATTACTTTTTGTCAGAAACCTTCTGATTCTTTGTAGATTTGTCAACAGAAATATCCAGCACTGTCTTTTATGTTTATTCCCTAAAGAATACACTGGAATTGCAATGTGCTTTGTTCCTATAAGTATATATTGTTTGAGTATTTATTTTCTAGGAATATTTAGAAGCTATTCATCAGCTCTATGAAGAATGGCTGATTAAACAGACACTTTTTAAAGTTTCTTGTCCTGTTCTTGTGAGTATAACTTTAGTTATAACCATTTAAGGATGAAGTTTATATTCTTAGAATATTAGAAGTGTTATGTAGTGGTAAAAGTAAATAAATCTGCTTTTTATAGTAACATTTTGAAAAGGAAAATCTTAAGAAATGTTTACAATATCTGTACTACATATCATTGAAGTACTGTCTTTCTGCTAGGTAGAATTGACAGACTGTTCACTGTGGGTATATGTAGGATGCCACCTGTAGCTTTTTTGTGATGCCAAAATTAAGAGCAAAAAAAATTGGACATCTAGAAGGATTTTGGTTTAGTTTCAGTCCAGGCTTCTCTTTTGGTTGAGATCAGTCATGTTTTACCGGGTCTTTATTTCTAATGCCTGCATTCTTATTTTCAAGGTTATTGGAGCTGACCATGACATGCAGAAAATGATAGAAAAGTATGAAGAAAACCGGGACCAAATACTAAAACCTTATAATATGCAGCACTGTTTATAGAAGTCTGCTACTGTATTTTGAAAACCATGGTTACGAAGTCTGATTTTGGGGTAATTCCTATGAGTGTATGCAGTACTTCTTAATGTAACATTTTTTTTGCTTTAGAATTACGCTTTTGAAGATGTAGATTTTTGGTATGAAATGTTCACAAATATTTCATAAACAGAATATAAGCTAATTAAGCTCATCAATTCTGTCTGGCTCATCTGTGGGTATTGCTTGATTTCTGTCATTGCTGCTGCTTCCTATAAATAACCTAAGCTGTTTTTTAATGACAATCCTGTTTTTGTAATTTGGAAGAAATTGTTCCATGTGAGAGCTGAGATGTCCTCTATTAGAAGCAGCAAGTGAAGTACATTAAATTTTGTTGTTTCACGATAGATCTTATTCTAATCTTGCTTACATTAGTGTAATCTCATTGAATTCAGTTTCTTCTGATTTACATAAAATCACAATGAAGTTTTAGTCCTGTAGATACCTGTGAGCTAGTAGTGTCACTGAATTCAGTGGCACTAAAAGAATAATGTAAAGTGAAGAGGTGTTTGCAGAATGGGTCTACAGATTTTTTTTGAGAGAGATTTTTAGAAGAGCTTTTTTCCTCAGTAGTTTTCATTAAATTATTGGCTGTACCATGGCCAAGTTGAGGACTAGTGCAAATGCAGGGTGCATAGAATGGTATCTGTTCCTTTCAGATGATGATGCAAATACTGTAATTGCTTTCTTAGCTATTTTGGCTTCTTAGATTACTTTTTTCATGGAGAACTATTTTCTAGAGAGCATAAAAATACAATGGAGACTTTATTCTTGCCCTGGTAATGGTGAAATAGCTGAGTTGCTCTTCATTTCTGCTTTGCCCGCTTGAGTGTGCATAGTCAAGTTCACTGGCTGTAAAGCTATAGAACTCTAGCTTAAAAAAATAAGATTTTACATTTTAAGTAATTAATGAAGCTTATGTGGTGGGATAGTCATTCTTGAACCCTTCTTGAAATGTTCATCTCTCTTCTGAAAGAGACCCAAAAAATTCCTTCCAAGGAAATAGCTCATAAGTTTCATCTGCAGTTTCTTTCTAACTCCAATTTGATTACAGATTTTAGAAATAAATGACATATATCTGCAGGGTAGTGACAGTTCAGTAAAGTGCACTTTATTTGTTCTGTAACAAAGAATTTTTAACTTATTATTTTCTTCTGGCTTTTAAAAGCTACTTATTCATTAGTTCTTTTTGATTTTTTTCTTCATTATATCAGAACAGCAGTTCGGAGGTTATTGTTCACAATTATAATAAAAGTATATTTTTATATAGCATTTCTTAAAAATGGCAAATGTAAGGGCTACAGAGGATGCAATTTTAGTTTTTGTTGTGTATTTTCATAAATCTGCATACAGGAATCTTAGGATATTTAATGAGAACAGGGAACAAAACAGAACAGGTGGCTTGGTATGTTTTAAATGTATTTTTCACTCTATGGATGTGTAGATAAAGTTTGTGTAGATTAAAAGTATTTAAACAATCACAAATAGCTGTTTTAAGCCTTTTGTTTCATCAGTTGATGGAGGAGAAAAAGGGCATTTGTCATTATCCTGATAAATATTTTGTTTGACAAGGCAATGATTTTCAGCAAGATAACAAAATAACAGAAGGTACCTTGTTTCTGCAGGCATACTGAACTTCAGAATCAGTGGAATGGATCCTATAAACAAATGTCAACTTACATTTTTTTTTCCATCCTTTAAGAGATTGGCACATGTGATAACTTAGTTGTGCTTTGTAAGGATCTGAGCACCGTTTTAGTAAGCACTGTGTAAACTTAGACCGGGAAGATCTCTGAACATGTACAAAGTTTGAAAGGGAGTGTGACAAGTGGGCGGAGCTGTTACCTGTGCTTTGTGTGCACACTACTTGCATTTTTGTGCCAAAGGGCTTTGAGTTGGATCCTCTCCTACATCCTAAAGCTTTTGGTAATTGATATATATCCCCATTATCTCCCCACTACTCCCTTTTTGCAGTAAGTAGTAAGGATTTCACTGTGAGTGTGCTGCTTGGTATATTCAACTCCACTCTTAATTTCAGATTTTTTTTGCTATTTAAATCATGTGAAAAGGAGCTTTGTGGGATTTAATCAACTATCTTAGAGAACTGTGCTCATTTTTAATGGGTGGGCCCTTTAGCCTTGATTTGCAGTTTGTGTAAACTGAAATATGGTGCAACATGTAGGGAGGTCACGGTTTATTATTCTCCCAGTGCTTAAATTTTTTTAAAAAGCCTTTTTTTTTTTGAGACCACTCTTAGAAGCATATGCATTGTCCTCAGTGCTTTGCAGCATTTCCCAATTTCTGTCAGCTCTGCTTTGTTTGATGTAAAAACTTGATTTGTGATTCTGAAGCAAATGGTAACTACTGGCTCATTTAGTATTTGCCTGTTTTCAGTTTTTTTGTGAATGTTTCACACTGCAATTTGGTTTTGGTTCCTGGCTTTTAAAAGTGAAAGGTGTGTTTTAAAGCCATGTCCTTTTTTTTTTTAGCGCCTTTGCTCCAGACAGGCCATGGCTGTGAGTGATATGAATGCTAAGAGGGAAAATGAGACCTAGTGAGACTCAGTGAATAATACTGCCAGCTCCCAGGGTCTTCAGCCTGAGCTCTGTTTCTGCGCTGATCAAAAGACAGTTTCTGTAATCCAAGGTTTAAGGGCTCAACTGTTTGGAGTGGTTGTGTGGCATATAAATTTGAAAGCAGCCTTGGCTTTGTGTGTCTTAGAGATGTCCAATCAGTAATTCCCCGTTCAGTCCATGGTCAGTCAGTGAAAGCTGACAGCTCACAAGAGGGTCTGCCAGCATTTTACCACCACACACCACCCTTCAGAAAGAGGCCCAGGCAGCCAGCACTCCTGTTGGCTGGCAGCAGTACTTAGGTGATGTCTTGTTTAAATTAAGCAGGGTACAGTGGTCAGTAGCAACAGGGACAGAAAGGCACTGGCTAGAAGTCACAGGATCCCTTTTGTCTCTCATCTGATCATTTCCAAACATGATTTCAGCCCTGCTTCTCCCTGGCCCTGTCCATGTTGCATGAAGTAACATGCCTTAGAGCCTACTACATATGCCACCTTGTCTCTTGAAGTGGTTTTCAAAGCTAGTCTCTTTGCAGGAGTCTGTAACTTCATAATGGAGTTTTTGCTGAAGAGACTTCAGAAATTTGGGAATAAAAAATAGTTTTTAATACAAGATCTCAGAAACTGCTGTTTTACAGGAAGACTTAAAGGTGCCCATGTAATAATAGAGGGTTCAGATGAAAATAGCTTAGAGATTTTGAGGGGACAGTGCCTCTATATAGGCAGACAGAACAATTAATAGTCCTGGTGAGTGTTGTAAAGAGGGAAATTTCTTTTTTGGTTCAAGTATGCAAACATTATCAAATACTGAATTCTTGGAATGTGGCCATTTTATATTCCATTTTTTTATACTGCTTGTTTAGTGGGCTTTGTTCAGAAACAAATATATTAATATCCTCATAGTATGTCTTTGTATTCCTGTGATTTGGTGGAGCTTAGGTGCAACATAATCAGTTTGTGAGGTAGGGCTGTGCTTGCTTTTCTGTAAGACCCTCTGTAGCTGTACTTGCTTTCTGCTTGCCAGGTTACACCTAAGCTCTTGGGCATGGCACACCCAGCCCCAAAACTTTGCTCAAAATGGGGCAATGTGAAAGATCTAGGTAGCTGTTAGGTATCATGAAGACAGGCAATTTTGTAGAGGTTTATGAGGAGGAATTACTATTGAGACTTCTAGCACTTCTCACAGTAGATGTTAACTGAATAAGGGGTTTTAATGAAGGCCAGAAATAAAATTGTTATGGAACAGAGTGGTGGCTTTGAGTTTCCTTGAGCCTTGGCTCTTCCTATGTAAGTTGCTATTAATTACTTTCTCACTGGAATTTAGCAAAAATAAATGTGATGGCAGGTATATGGATCCTGTATTGTTGGTAATTATCTAAGTACTTCAGAGCGCGTCTTCATTTGTGGTGAAAAGTTCTGTGATCTTAAATTAGGAGTTCTTGGACAATTAACACAACATATGATTTAAAATATAGCATTTTAATAACCCCCACAGGGGGAAAATTGTTAGCAAGAACACAAGTAGGTATGTCAAAGGAAGAACAAGGATACAGTGATTTGTATATTTGTAATATGTTTTCCCCTAAATTCCTACCCAAAGCTGAAGGCAGTCTTGTTATTTAAAATGAGCTTGGTCATAGTTTTATTCCTCCTACACTGCTGGAATTAAGTGATGACAGGACTTCAGCGAGTTGTCCAAAAAGCAGAAGATTTTCCATTTCTCTCCTGAGTTTTTCCAGTATAGTATCTTTGCTCCCCTTTGAAGTTTTTGGTAAGGAAGTATATTATAAGCAATTAATACTGATTTTAGTATTTTAGGTGTATATGAAACAGATTCTTAGGATTGAAGTGCTGTTGGAAATATCAGTCATTTTTACTAAGCAGCAGGTTGCTGAAGTTGTTTGAAACAGTACTGAAATAAGCTGTTTTTCTAGGTAGTATTTCAAAAAGGAAGCATTGATGCTAAAATGCAATACAGTTACATTTCCTCATCTAAATGCAAAATGTATTGAAGAGTTGTATCAGATACTTTTCCAGCAAGACATTAGAGGTGACTGAGGTTCTCAGAGTTAGGATATTTGCACATAAGAGTTGACTTGAGAAAAACAATCTTGCTCCCTCCCTTTACTTCTCAGCTCAACAGCGTATCACCCATCATGACTATAATATTTACTGGGGCCCTTCTGATTCTCACCCCACCTTCTCTCTGCCCACTGAAATGCCAGGAGTAGGGCTAATCATCTTGCTGAAGAGATGAGTAAGGCCACAAGTGAGGAGGGAAAAAAACCAGACATCTTAAATGATGCACCAGTAGAATTAAGTATAAGACATTCCCTAGTCAATTTTGTCAACAATGACATAAGGCTCCTGGATTTCATTTATTTTTGAATAACTTCCCCCCTTTAATTCAGCGGATACAGCAGAGTCTCCTTCAGGCTGCAGCAACATGTTCCTTCTGCCCTGTGCATGGAGGCTGCTTGTGCTTGGAGACTGGACATGAATACTTTGTGGTGGGATGTAGGTGGGATTAGGTGGCTCTCTAATGTGTCTGAAGTGTCCACAGGCTGTATGAGTGGTAGGACCATCCCTTAATAGTCTCTTATTCTCAGATCCATTGGTGGGGTCCTCCCTGTTCCTAACAGAACAGCATAGATTTGAAGACAGTTCAATATGAGTGCACATACTCCTGTCACTTGTACTTACATATGCTGTTGACTCAGGCTGCCCAGTTTCTTCTACAGGATACATTAGCTGCTCTTGAGCTTCCTTGATTTGTAGTTTAGTAAAGGTTAAAGATAGCTCACAGATTTCCTTGTCCTTTGGGACCCTGTGGTCTGGAACAGATACAATATCTTCATATGGCAGAGATTTCAGCTCATTGGGTTCATCTACAGGGTCTGGGTCTATGCAGTTTATGGCATCACTAATTTTTGCCTCAATTGATTCTTCAGGGACTTCTTGAGCTTTGTATTCCAGATTTTTATTGTCACAAGAGCTGTTGGCAAATATTGCAAAGGCAGGTAGACCACTTGCTCCTGGCAAGAGTGGCACAGGTAGGATCTCATTTTCAGTTGGCTGTGCAGTGACTGCCAAAACACATTCTTCACTTAAACTGCCTCCTGGCTTTTTTTCAAAAGCTTTTTGAGAGAGATTCTCACTGAAAATAGGTGTTTGTCTTATGACAATGTCACTGTATTTGATCAAGAAGTCCTCACTGTCTGAGCATTTGCCCGGAAAGTGTGCTGTGTTGGTGACTTGTCTTTGGTGTTCCTGAAGCCTGTTAGTGGATTGAGTAGCTGCTAAGTGAGACCTGTCATCTTTGATCTTAAGGTTCCTAGCAGCTTCAAAGGATTTATTACTGCTAGTTGAAGACTTAGGCTGAGTAGCAGGGCACAAAGGTGTCTCGCTGTTTTCTTTGTTTTCCAGATTTTCAGAGTCTTCTCTTGGGAGTGTCTGATCCTCTCTGTCCCCATCTCCCTGATGCCAAAGCATCTGTGTTCCCTCCTGTAGGGTCTTCTCCAAATTGCCTTGTTTTTCATCGTTTGTCATTTCGAGGATGATTTCACACTCAATTCTTGCCAGGAATATTTCAAATGCGGTCTGCTTTGTTTCCTCATTGTTTCTCTTTCTGACAAGTGAAAACTCTGTTGCTGTTGTTGCAATGTAGCCTATTTTCTCCAGTACTGTTTTTACTATGTCATCTGGGAGCACAGACTGAATATAGTAGACAAAATTACCAGTGAACGTCTGAAACAGAATGCAAGATTGAGAAACAGATGAACACTGACAAAACCCATAAAAGGCAAGAGATTTCCTAGAAATTGAACTTCAAAATTATTTTAAGTTTTTCAGAAAATATTTTCCTAAAAGTCTTGCTGAATTTTGAACTAGGCAAAGTTTTTCCAGTAGTGTTATTTTTCAGCCTCTCAAATGTTACAGGTTTGGTGCCAGCATAGTCCTTTTTGAGGAGTCATGCCAGTTTAAACAAACTGGCATACAGGCCCATAGTTTCAGTATTTAAAACAAGAAAGATTTTGGTCAAACTAGAAAAAATCAGAATAAAAAGACTGTGTTCCATTGAAGAATGTAAGATTTCTCAACAAGTGAAAATTCATGAAATAAATCACTGAGGCCTAATCTTTTCCTAAAGGAAAAAACACAATACTTACACAATCTTATATTATTTAATCTGTGATGACACTATCATTTTCTCCTTGGCTGAGGCTTCTGCTTTAACCTTACTAAACTTACAGTATTAAGTTGCCATTTTACACCAAAGGAGTGTTCTGGAAGAGGAGCTAAAACACACATGCCTTGCACAAACTCTTCAGAACTTGACTTGCATAAATGTTGCTACTGTAAAACAGCTAAGGAAGTGTTGAATGCTTGCCTTCATTTTGGAGCTAACTCAGACAGAAGGCCTAGATTTTAAGATGAAATCGTTCTGGGTTTTGTGTGAAACCCTGTGATGAGAGAGAACGTGTTGACCAAAACATGAAGTGCAACTCCTGGCAAGTCAGGCCAGGATAGAGCCAGGAACACAAAGTCAAGGATTTCACAACCTGTGTTCCTTGTTTGCAGGTTACCCTTGAGACAGACTTAGGTACTTTGTGACATCAAGTTGGACCTAAAAGTGTCCCATAAATACAAGATTTGGGAGCAGAACAAAGCAGACCCTGCAAGAAGGCTGTTAACACAGAAGGTTGCAATGCAAGGTAGGACAGTTTGTTCTCAGCTAAAGCTGTCAGTGACTTTTGCTCCCCAGCTCCTGGTCCCCCCAGCAGGGAAGCAGGGAGCTGGTGCTTGGGGTAGTGGCACCAGCAGTGGGGGAGGCAGCAAACAGGCGCATGGAGGGGGTGTGTGACCAGTTCCTTGGTCACGGACACAGCTTGTTCAACTTGTGCCATTCAGGGCAATTGTTCCAGGCCTTCAGCTGACTCTGGCAGGTTCCCTGCGTCTTGCACTCTGGATTACATGCTTCTCCTGGATTAATACCCCCTCCTCCCCCCAGAACCATTATGTTTTCAAAATTTCTTTTTGTGTTTAATTACACCTGGATTTCTTGTTGCCTGGAATACTGAATTCACTACCTGTGGGAGTTAGATGTGGGAAACAGTAATGTACAGCTGCCTTAGAACCCACTGTGCTCCCTGAAAGAGGAAGGAGGAAAGAAATAGCTTCCCCTGACCAGCATCTGTTGCTGTGGAAAGGGAAGCAGACCCTGGGCTGGGTTCTGGGAGATTTTGCTCAACCACGGGTGGGTTGGAGGAGATTTTGCTCAACCACAGGCCTCTCTGCTCTTCCT
>VZSV01000008.1:6758802-6793153 GCA_013398735.1 Nothocercus julius | reverse complement strand
GCGCCTCCGCCTGCGGGCGCTGAGGAGGGGCTGCCGGGGCTGGAAGCCGCGCCTGCTGCGCGTGCCATGGGGGAGAGGTACCTAGGCTGCAAGGAAATGGCCGCGGGGGCGCGCAGGTGGAGATCACCGGAGCTCACTTTGGTCAGCCCGACCTCCGACACCTGTGCTGCGGCGTTGCCTCCTCGGCGCGGTGAGGGTGGGCGCCCGTGCGCGCCGTGAAGCGGCGCCGTGAGCGGCCTGCCCGGCGCCGTGACTTGCGAGCAGAGCAGGGGGACTCGCGTCTTCAGCCGCGCCGGCGCCACTCGCCGCATGTGTAAGTCCGACCTTGTGCATCCTTAATGACCGCTCTTGCTATGGGTTTTTCTTGTTGATTCTAAAATGTTGGTTTCTTGTGCTGTTCACTGCTCGGGCTGCCTGGTTTCCTTGCTGAGAGAAGTCTCAGGTCCAAGTCTAGAAGTTTCCCCGGTACGAAGCGACTGTGCCTGCGTTGCAAACAAACTGCCTTTAACTCTGACTTTTTTCAAGTAAGAAGGCTTTCAAAAACCAAATGTTTGTGATCATCTTTCCAAGTGAAATGTCATTAGGCGGTGCTTTTGTAGAATTCTGTGATTCTATGAATCTATGAATTCTTGTGTAGATAATTACTATATAAAAAATTGCTGATCTAGCTGTGAGGAAAGGGGGAAGCTCCCCACAGGGCCACGCGGCCCACCTGCCACTGTGTCCGAGGTGCTTCCTGTGTATGGCGTAGTTAATTTTGTTAAATTTTAGGATGTTTTAGCAAAGTGATGCAGGGCATCTTGCTTTGCTGCTGTCTCTTGGGTTTATTTTGTTTTTCCATAAAGCGGGTCTGTATATTCCGTAATATGGTGTGTACTGAGTCCTCAGATCTGGCTATCACTGTAATGATATTCTCTGAACTAGTCTCCTAGTAGAGCCTCCAAGGATGGGGTTTCTGTTCCATTTTTGAAGGTCTCGTTAAACGTCAATATGTTAAAAATGTTCTCTAAAACACAGCTTGATCATAGTATGTGTGGTACCAGCCCTGCTCTGCTACCTGGGCAGTGCTTTTCCATGAAAACACATGCCCAAAGGCCAGTTGCATTTCTCTGAGCTGTGCGGGCTCCTGGCTCACTCCTTCTTTGACAAAACATCTAAAATGTTTTGCAAAGATGTGTTGGTGTTTTTTAGACTTAATTGAGTATATTTTCTTCTTTTTTCTTTTTTTTTTTTTTTTTTCTTTGACCAGTTCAAGGCAAAAACCTAGTCATTAGTCCTAAAAGAGAAGGCATAGATTTAGTAGAAAGGAAGATTCCAGCTTTGCAAATGAACTATTATAATTTCCCTGGAAATTATGAAATTCCCAATTCATATAGCGAGGCTTTTTTTTTTTTTTTTTTTTTTTTTTTTTTTTTTTTTTTTTTAATTTTTTTTTTTTTTTTCTCCGCATTTCAGTGGGATGATTTTAACAAAGGGTTACTGAAATAAAATTGATACAAGATGCAGGAGAACAAGTAGAAAGAATGGGATCCAAGACCCGCCCGCCCTGCCATGCCGCTCGGAGCTGTAGCGTGGGCCGGTGCCGCCCGTGGCAGCCGAGTGCCTCGCTCCGGGGCGAGGGACCGTGGCGCGCGCTGCTGCCGTGGCTGGGCACACGCTGCCCCGCGTGGCGCACGGGGTTCGGTGGCGCCCTGTGCCCGTCACCCCAGCGCTGGCTGGGCCTGAGCTGGCAGTAAGGCGGGGAGAGGCTGACAGTTGTCCCAAAACGACACAGGCGCAATAAAAGCACAGGAGCTGTATGGAATCCGTGTATTTCTTTACTAAAAATTTTATGTAAAAGTTGGTATACTAAAAACTGAAGCAAAAGAGATGACTGCAGACGTACAGTATTATTAACACTTAGCATGTCCAAACAGCTTTCTTTCCGATACCAATCTTGTAGAAGGGCTGTGTTCAGCCTGTTTTTAGGACAATGGAAGTTTGGATAAATTCTAGGTCTAGCAGGGTAGGAATTTCTTAGAGTCTTAACTTGACTCCCATTAAACTCAGGAGAGGCTCTATGAACTTTGTGATTTATCCTGATTCTTAAGTATTCATAAACAAATAAAAACTGTATTTTTATTGCATCAGATCTCAGTAGTAGCAGTAGCTTTACAGTTGCAGGCTTTTCTTTTTAGTATTATCTGTCTGCAGTAGTAAATGGATTGGATTTATAAACTATTTTCACAGCTTTGTTGGATATCACATAGAAATAAAGAACAGAAAATTCTAAGTCACTCCTGTAAGCAATCTTGCTACTGTGTGACTGAAGACAGCACACTTTCAATTTGTAGACTGTTTTCTAAAAACATTGAATGTAGTGAATGAAGTGACCTTTCATGCCATGTTCAGATATGAAGTATTTTTCAATAGAAACTTTTTTTGTCAAGATAACCTACCTATGCGTTTCTCAATCACTTACAGAAATGCCATGATAGTTGTACTTTTTTTTTCCTTGGATCCTTGATCTTTGCTTTTGAGGGATCACCCCAGGAGCATGATGTGCTTCTGTGTTTTGGGTGAGTGCGGACGTGTGTCTTCTGACTGGCTTCTGTATCCCTGAAGCCGGGTGGGTTTTGATGGATGGCTGCAGTGCTGGGAGCTCTTTATGCTTTAGACCTATTTTCTAAAGCAATACACCACAAGGGGGAGTAGACAGCTGTTTGTAAATAATGATGCTAGGTAAAATCCAATCACAGTATTAAGGATATTTTAACTCTTCGCAAATGAAGAAGGATTTTGATTAGGTTTACATAACTTTGGTTTTACAAACATTTTTTCAGGAGTTAAAATATAAATTTCCCATTTTCACAAGCGATCTGGTTAAAATTAGGTATCTGAAAAATCTTCTATTGTTTCTGCAGATGCAAAGTTAGTAGAAGAGCATGCAATCCCTGTCCTGCTAAAGCTAAACAGGTAAAAGGATTTCCCCAAGTGCACAGCAACTGTGTACAAACAACTACGGCAGCAGGGCCTATCCCGCCTAAATTACCCTCTATGCTCTGTTTCACGTTACGTTGCTGTACCAGTAAAACAAATTAGTGTATTTCTATGTTGGTTTCCTTTTCTCGCCCTAATACAATAGCCTAGAGTTTTGCCTGTCTCATTGCAGGATACTTTGTATCCAGCACAATTTTTCCAGCTGGTAGTTTATGCCGAGGAATAATTCTGTCTCTTACAAACCTGAATGTGAAATGTTGCCTTCCCCCAGCAATGCTTACTAGCCTTTTTATTTCAATGTAAAATTGTAAATCTTTATTGCTTTCATTATCGTATACTGGAAACATTGAAAATCTTGCTCAGCTGTGAAAGAATTCTCTATATTATCAAGATAACTATCTACTCTTATCTACCTAGCAAAAAATGCAAACTTACTTTATCTTTTCATGTTCATATGACTCAGTAGTAATGAAATTTATATAGCGGTAATAATCATATAATTGCTTCCCATCTACAAATTAATTGTGTCAATCTTTGGAGTATTGAGTGATGATTACAGTTGAAAATTACCTAGTATCTACAGAAAACTGAAGTGCAACTTTAATAGCTTGGATGATGCTTCCTTTTAAATATAGTTATATATTTATCATATACATATTGTTCAGTGGGGGTAGTAAATTGAAGTCCATTTTATCAGTGTACAAATTAATTTCTTTTTCTGTGGAAATGCCGCTAGGGATTTAATGCAGATGAGGCTGGTTACCCTGCTAGCTGACACCAGTTGAGGAGGGGCTTTAGTCCCTAGGTGGAAATAGTTTGTGGTGCAGACATGAGAGTTCAATCTTGCATTTTCCCTGTGCTGTTCCTGCTTGTGTGCATCTCCAACTGCTATCCATTTATTAAATGAATATGCAAGGAGTCCAGGTCTATGAACAGATACTAGGTTTAAAAGTAGCAGAACTTCGGTAAAATGGATTTTTTTTTTTTTTTTTTTCTTTTTCTGTCTCTGGCTGCTGAAATACTTAGACAAAAAATATTTTAAAATGCTTCTCTCTTCTTGCCAAGAGTCTTAATGAAATGTACTAGTGATGCCTACAAAGACAACAGAATGCTCTTCTCCCTTCCACTCTACAACATGCTAAGCATAAAATGAGCAGATAATGTTGGCTGGATGATCTGTATCCACAGTAAGCGTTGCTGTTTTCACTGTGTTTTGAAATGCTTCAAAAAGGTCTGCTGCACTGCTTGCCATTGCACTTGTTTATGTTGTGAGATGGGAACACTGAAACACAAAGAGGAAAGTTTTCTAAACTTTCAAAGCTCACTGTAAAAATTAAAAAAAATCACATTACATCCGTGTTTAAAAATATGAAATAGATTAAACTTACAGAGGTTTAAAATATAAAATAGATTAAACTTGCAGAGGTTTTGTTCTTCCAAGTGAATGTTCTTCTCGGCCTGAGTACATTAGAAGAACGGAAGGGAAAAGCCACTTTCAGTCACAGGATTTGGGTCAGCAGGGTCTGATAGTCTGTGGGAGAATTTTTCAGTGCGTCCGCAGGGGATGTTGTGCGAGGAACGGGGATGTTGTGCTCACGCAGCACCACCTCATAGCGGACCGCAGCCTCCAGGGCCAGCGGCGACAGGGACACCGGGACAAGGGGCTGGGGCTGCTGCCAGTGCTGCAGCCTGGCCGCGGCTCCTGACGCTGCCTCCTCGGCCGCGCCGATGGCTGTAGGTGCTCCACTCCTGTGGCAAGGGTCCATGAGAGAATACGGGGGGGGATCGTCTGTAGGAATGTATATCTGTGTTGCTCCTGGGCCCACGCACTCATCGTAGCTGAAAAAAAAACAGGTTTTTCGTTAGACTGGTGTCACACGAACTTTCGACCAAACAGGGGCGGGTAAGGTGAGAATCACCAGCCACATCCTCACCCCACCACGTGAGGCACTCAGTAAATCTCAAATACACATCTTGCAGCGCCTCATGTTAATCCTGGAGTTCAGACATATCCTCCTGCAGGAAGACCACTGGTGTGGAGGCTGCAGCCGGCCGAGGGGCCTTGGGATGAGCCCCGCTCCTTCCTGCTGGCTACGTGGGGGCTGGAGGAGTGACTCTAGGGGCTCGGGAAGGATCATTCATGAGCTGAGGTAGCCCAGCGTATCTTGCAGCACTGACGTTGTCCAGGCTAGGCTGTTATTTGGCTACGCTAGAGTTTCACCCGTTTGCCTACAAAGGGGGAGCTCAATCCGCGTCTGCTCCCAAACCAGCTCAGGGCTCGTGGCCTGTAGGAAGGTGCTGTTTTCCTGGCTTGCTGGCTCTGCAGAGGCGGGGAAGAGGCACAGTGCTGCATTCTTAAATGCTGGGCCTGCTTTCTTTGTGGCTACCCTGCTTGGCTGTTTTGGGGTCACTTTTAATCTGATTCCTAGGTGGAAATATTTCCTGTAAAAACCTTATCTTGTTCAGCTGAGCTGAAAAACATCTCTGTTGGAGCCAGGCATATTAAGAACCTATTTCCTCCACCACACTAACTGTTGAGTGATTGAGATCTGGGATGTTTCCTGAAACGCAGCATATTTAGCATCCATCTTCTCTGCAGGCAGCAGGCACTCCTTCTGCCCCCGCTAATTGCATTACTGCCATGCTAAACCTAAACTAATAAGCCCTGCTCCAGATTGTACGTGGCTTGTGAGCTCACCCCGCTGACGAGGCTGCTCTGCCACATCTACTGCAATCAGCCAGACCTTGCCGAAGAAGACAGTAGTTCTGCTGCTCTCATTCACACCTTAGCCTCAACAGGAGCACGTTGAGAGTAATGGGACTGATCAGGTCGGTCAGTGTGGTGGAAGTGGTTTTGGGGGAAGAGAGAGGCAAGAAAACAAAATCTTATCAGTAGGTTAATATATAAGTCAAATATCGAGAGGTGTTTGTATTTTGACTCATCTTTATCTTCATGAGGACAATGGTTTTAAACTTAGACATGAAAATTCTCTTTTTTTCACATCAGAGAGAATACCTAGAAACACAACTCTGTTCTGAACGGTTCAGAACAATATCCTAGCAGGTAGAAGGTCTACTTGTTTTTGTGTAGGATGTGGAAGGGATCTCAGCCCAGTTACTACTAAAGCCACTGCAGCTCTTGAGTGTTCATGCTCCTCTGTTCAGTGATCCCAGACCTCAGCCGAAGACCATGGAAGTGACACCCCAAGATCAGCTGTGCGTGAAGGCAGTGAGGGCAAAGGAAGAGCAGGAAACCTTGCAGGGTTACTTACTCTGAACTGTATCTCTACTTAGTGCCTGTTTTTTTAAGGATCATCTCTACTTAGTTGACTTTTTCTTAGGATAATTGCTGACCCAAAGCCCAGTCTTTCTTCATATAAACATATATATAGATATATGAGCAATAGGAATAAAATAAAACATCCCTCTCTCCAAAATTTAAGGCAAGTAATGCCCATCCCTCCCCATGATTTGGCAGTTAGGGACACATCAAAAGGGAAAAAAAGAAAACAAAAACAAAAAAACCCCAAACCCTCAAATAGAGCAGTAAGGAACCCATGCCAGATTTTCAGTTAATGAACTTCTTGGCACCTTCACAGCTGTACCCACAGATTGTTCTGGCCAAACAGACAACTGTGAATCGTTTGAGCAGTGTGCTGCTTAAGTTATTGTATTACATTTGAGGTTTGTGATCTTGGTACTCAATTTTCCATGTTCTTCATTAAGTTTGGTACCTTTGCTTCTAGCGCTGACAGGATGAACAAGAACAGCATTTTACAAATGCTACTAGCAGAGGCTACAGCTAAGGTTCTCAGTGTTTTGCGTTGCTGAGAATGGAAAGAAGCTGAATTAAGGCTGCATGTGCAATTTTAGCTTTTTTAGCTTTGTATTTTTCCTAGTTTGCTGCTTTTTTTTTTTTTTTTTTTTTTCTTCCTCTCCTCTTGTAATGACTTCGTTAGTTTGGTTGTGCTTTCAGAGGACATACAGTGATATTCCTGTAATATAACTAATGAATTATCAGTGCTGCAAGCATGAGTCATTTCTCCTTCAAAGTCTATAATATGTGAACGTGTGCATCTAGTCTTTACCACATCTTTTTTTATTAGAGCATTTTGAGCAAATATTCTAATAAGTAATATACCATTCCAAAGGCACTCACTATCTGTGTATGTTAGGGCTTGGGGAAATCTTTTTCATGAGATTTAAAGGACTATTCATTTTAAAAGATAAAAAGGTAATAGGGATCACTTCTTGCAGCTGATTATCATGTACTGATGATGTCAGTGATGCTGGACCAAGTCCTCAGTGCGATCTTTTAAAAGAAAGTTTCATGTTTGAGGAGGAGAGGCACTTTCCTGCAGGAAAGTGAGAAGAATGAAGAGAGCAACCTGGAACAGAGTAAAGGGGTGGCCTCTTCAACGGCGCTGAGTTTGAGCAGCCCTGG
This sequence comes from Nothocercus julius, assembly GCA_013398735.1. Classification (NCBI taxonomy): domain Eukaryota; kingdom Metazoa; phylum Chordata; class Aves; order Tinamiformes; family Tinamidae; genus Nothocercus; species Nothocercus julius. The sequence continues at coordinate 6,785,730 of VZSV01000008.1, read as the reverse complement.
AAGGTGCCTTCCCTTGAGCCTGCCGGGTTGTGCTGTGCGGTGCCACGGGCTGTGCCGGCACGGGGACACTGGGGTTTGTAAGCGTAGCACCTCGCGCTCTCCCTGCAGAAGGAAACGAGTTTGCTGGTCTCTAGCAGCTCAATTCTAGGGAGGAGTTGACAAATTCGGGCTTGTTTAATGCCTTAGAGATGAAGACTGACCTTTAAAAATAAGCTTAGTACCTTACAGTATCTCTTTCAAGTTTGTTATGTGTTACCTAGGTGTGATATGAGTCATTTGCAATATGCATTCCTGTCTTGTACTGTGTACTAGGAGGTTTTGAGGGTGGCTGGTATGTTTTGTGGCAGTCTGGTTTAAAATAGTGGCTTGTGACAGAAGCTGCTAGTGGGAGGGTTGAGGAAACCTTGGGAGTGGCTGAATGGAGAGAGAGATGGAAGTGTCTGGTTGTACGTGATAGATTCTGTATGTATGTTCTTTAATGCACTGGATCAGTAAAGAAAACATTTGTTATTTTGGAATAGGAAAGATTTGTAAAGCACCAAGAGAACTGATAGTCTTGAGTAAACTTTATAAAAAAATTCTACTGTTATTTCTACTGTGTGTAGTAATGGCTGCAGTTAAAAAGACCTAAGACATAAATAATGGTGATTCTTAATACTAAAATTTTAGTGTTAGGTGCATGTCACATAAGTAGGTGACATGGATCATTTTAGCTCATTTTAGCAGAGTAGCTGGCAGCTGTATGGCTGAGCCCTCCTGCCCTGGAAGGGAAGTGTCTCCTGTCCTGTCACCTGCCACCTTGCCCTTCACCGGCCCTCCCTCTTCACAGCTGTGATCCCCTGTCTGGCCCTAACCAAACAAGACTTGGACACAGCTTCTCAGCCATGTCATAAAGGCGGCCCCTCAGGAACAGAGAGGGCAGCAGCACCTGTGTGTCTGTGTGTGTGTTCTGCGGCTGAAAACGCAAGAGCATGGAGGGTGTTCAGAATGCAAAAATTCTTTTTAATATCTTGCAAAAGATGTATCCAGTGGTAGTGTTATGCTTTATCTGAGATGAAATTTTGTGGCATTATTGTGTGTGTAAAAAGTAGCTGGTGTTCAATGTTCAGTTCAGCAATTATGGGGAAAAGCCTTTTAGCCAAAAAATAAATGCTTTTGGAAAGTATTACATTACTGCAGCATAATAATGGACGGCAGGGACATGTTGCACCGCATCTCATGAATATCATGCATCTCTTTCCATCCTAGCAAAAAGAAAATTCAGTTTCTTTTATTTCCTGGCTCTTCGGTGAATTCACTTTAATTCGTTTTTTTTTTCTTTGTTGTAACCCCTCAGGGTTTGATGCATTTTGCAGGCAGTCGAGCTGCTGCCTGTGCTGCTTTGTCTCGTATCTTGCCCGAGTAAGTTGGTTGTCGCTGCAGACTGCTCTAGGCTGCTGCTGAGGAGGGATCCTGCCAGGAAAGGGGAGGAGGACTCGTGTCTGTTAACACCAGCTTAGCAAATATAAATGTGACCCACAAAGAGAGGAATAATGCTTAAAAAAAATATAGCAAATTTTCAGTCTGACCTGGTTGCTTCAGAATGTAGCGAGTATTTGAGGGAGGGGGAGAATAACTTCCTGTTTGTCAGGTCTCATTGCAGTGAGTATTAGGATAGGTTTGTTGCCAAGGAGACACAAAGGAGCTTATTTAACTAGCTGTCATTCATAAATTATGGCCCACTCTGAGGAGAGAAGAAGGTTCTGCTTACAGAATTTTTAAAGTAGCAAACAATAGCTAGTGAAAAAAGACAAGTCTGGGGGATGAGTTCTTCTTTGGGAATAGATGTCTTGTTTACTTCGTTCATGTTACACGTTGTGATGCTACAGAAATTCTCTATTTTGCTGATGACCTACTATCTTTCTTTGTAAAAGTAAACAGAATTGCTAATCTTTTCCCAGAAAATATGTGTGTTTCTAGGTTTAAACTATGATAAAAACAACATAGAGGATATTGCCTAATAAAGCTGAAATGGGAACAAATATCCTGTGACTCTCTAACATGAGAATGAAAACTAGGAAAGGAAAAACTAAACTGATGTGGTGGGTGACAACGTAACTAGTTTGACTAATGCTACCTATCTCTGATCCCAGAGTATATAAATGGTAGGGTTTGTAGAACAGCAGCTTTGAGATCTATGTGACTGATTCCTCTAGGATTTTTTTTCCTTTTTTTTTTTTTTTTTCCCTTGTATACATACTTTGGTTATGTGTAGTAAACATGACAAAATCTTATTATTTATAAAAAAAAAAAAATTGCTCTTGATGATTTACAGTGACTTATGTAGGGAGACAGGATATTTTTCCATGTTTATTTTTGATAGTGACAGCTTTTGTTTGAGATGCTGCTTTTGCACATTTTGTCAGTGATTTAGTAAGCATTAGTTTAATATTTTCACATAATGGCGATCCGTTCTGTATTAAAATATTTTAGAATCATGGGTTTCTGCAGCTGCAACTGGAGATATTGCTCTTCTGGGAAAGTAACCAATTTTGAGTACTAGTTATGTAAGTTATAACATACAAGAATTTTGAGCCTCAGTTATGCACATAGCTTAGTTATTAAACACGACTCATAATAAAGTATTAGAAAGTTAAAAAGTCTTTTTTTTCCTAATTAAAATAATCATCCCCAAACTGTTGTTTGATGACAAAGCTAAAAGAACTTTGTGGGTTAGCCTCACAACATGAAGACTGAAATGTGAGATGATTTTTGACTACAAATACCACAAGTGAGCAAATAGAGAAGCTTGGACATTTGAGAAGAAGGGAAACAGCACAAAAGCTCTCAGAAAATGTCTGTAAACACATTTAAGCTGGAAATGAGAAGAATGCCCTAATAATTATAAATTGGTTCTGTTCTCAAGTATTATGGAACTAATACAATGGGGCCAAAAGATTCTTGCAGATTTCATTATGGCATTAAATAGCTTTCTGTTATTAATTATGGGAGGCTTGCTTGCAGCAGCTGGAATGAGTCTGTGAGATGGCAGCAGCCCCACGAACCTTCCAACTCCCTGTCCGTGGCTTCCAGCTCTCCCTCAGCCGTGACCCAAGTGACCTTTCTGGTCACAGAGGGGCGAGTGGAGGCAGTCCGAGGGCAGCCCTCTACGCTGCACAGAGGAACAGATGGAGCTGCTGCGGCTCTGGGAGCATCCACAGCATCTGAGGATCTCCTAGGGAAGGATTCTGTTTCCATACACACTAAGATATCTGCAATGTTTGTCTAGAGGGAAATCTTGGGATCTTACTTGCAGACTCTGACCTCTCAAGGGATGGTTTGATGTGGGACACCAAGGCAATATCCTCATTCTCATCAGATGGGCCATTAGATGTGGGAGTTAGGGGCAGGGGCGGAAATCCCTTCACAGCAAGTAGCAACCAACTAATCAAAAATTAACCTGTTTCTACATCTAATAATAATTAGCAATGCTATGAGGATGTGAAAGGGAAGGCTGTGAGGACTGACTGTGCACAGGTATTATCAGTACTAGGATTCATCAAGCCTGAGCAATATGATTATATCTGGAAATGATCATATTTAGATCAGATAAGATGTCCGGATGAGGAATAGTGAGCATGTTTTTAAGAAGAAGAAGAAGAACAACAAAAAAAAAAAAGTGTTTTTTTTTATACTGGGCTAATGGGTGACAAACAGGTTTTCATCATAGTGAACCCCGCAGGACACATTTCACTGTGAAATATGGGGAGGATTTGTGTGGCCTCCATTAAAACTGTTCCTCAAGCTAAATCCCATCATCTCTTAAGAATCACTGCTTGGTGATGTTACTGTATGAGACAGTCGTGAGTCATCGATGAAAAAGGCGATAACCTTGGTTGCCTAAAGCGCTATACGTACCATTAATATCCAATCACCAAGGAGTGAAAAAGCACTTAGTCAAGTAGGATGAAATGCATTTCCTCTGGCCAAAAGGTGAAAAGTTGGTAAAACTCCTTTCATGCAAGAACCTTCAAATCTCTCTCCGCATTTAAAAAAAAGACAAAAAAAACAGTTATTCTAAATTTACTAGGTCCTTGGTCAGTACTGTACTTTCAGCCATTTAAAAAGCCTATAAACTCCAATTATTTTTTAAGTGTATATAGAGGCATTGTACTTCTTGCCAAAATTACTCCAGAAAGTGTGTGCGTGTATGTGTGTGTGTGTATATATATATATATATATATTCAAGTAAAAAAAATATACTTGGTGCTCATCTCTGCAGCGTGCAGTGACACGGTGAGGCTGCCTTGGTGCTGCTAAATGAAGCCAGCGCTGCAGCGCTCGCCTGTGGCAGCTGCTTGTCACTCCGTGATTTCTTTGCCTTCAAATGTGTGCCAAGAGGTATGGGCCAAAGCAAGAGCTTCCCTTGCTGCTCCACATTCCTGTTTGTTCCTGTTTGTTACAGTCATGTTGTTGGCTTTTGGGGGTGTTAGATTAGTTTCAAATTGCATGTTTTGCTGTATGAATTAGGAGGGATTCCATTAATTTGGCCAGTGCTACATTTTACCAAGCATTTGAAAATGTTGTAATATGTAACAAGATTGATCCCAGTAGCATTAATATTTTAAATACACAAAGACATCTTCCTTCCGCCTGCTTGCAGTCCAAACAATCTCCGTGTTCCTGCTCATGCTTTTCTAACTAGTAAGTACACTTTTTAATAATGTGCTGTGGAGGTAGCTACACATAAATGTATCAGGCTGTTACATAAGACTCTTAACATAGTCATATAATGCTCTTTCATCAGTGCTTTTGTGAACAGAAAGTTACAAAAGAATACATATTGTATTAATAGTTGAAATGTCTCTACATAACTTTTTTTGCCATCTGCTACACTTTGCTTTTCCTGAAGTTCTCTCCAAATTGTGTAGCATTTAATAAGATTTTGCCAAAACTGATGATTTGCCAAAACTCTGTATTTTTTCCTAAAATACTTCAATAGAAGCAAGGGGAAAAAAAATCTAAATCAATAACAATAAAAAGTTACATTTGCTTTTGCAGAATTGCAAAACAATGGGGTGAGCAGTGGGTCCTTGTCCATGCAGAGCCAGGTCCGTGAGGGCTCCCTTGGCTTTGGGGTCCTCGGAGGCAGTGCTTGGGCACCTTCATGGCTCTCTCATCTTGGGCTATCAATGTCCCCAAGTATTTCCTTAGGATAAAATAGGATGTGCTTGAGACTGTTAATTTGTGCCAAGCTTCTCTCAGGGGTAGCTGGAGGATTGATGGGGAAACATCCCCACAAGTGCTGTGCTGTGTCACTTCTATAGCCCGTTCCAAACAGAAGGCAGAGGTAAAAAGCCTGTTTGGGGGTTGTTTTGTACTGAAAATGGAAGGAACCTTCCATATAATCTTGCAAGGTCTGTCTGCTAAAGAGATTTGTTCTCCGAGCTTGTTCTCGGAATCTGGCCAGCTGCCCATTCAAGTTGGTGCTTGGGTGTCAGCTGGTTTTCTTTTATTAGTAAAGACTTGTAGGTGTGGGACCAAAATGGGTGTAAATTTGGAAGTGGATTTATATGAAATTTTACAGGTTAGATGCCAGGCTCAGAATAATTTTTGACGTGTGAGCTTTTTGCTGAAACACTTGCACCATCTCTAAAAGTCTATTGATTACCTGATGTTGCTTTGTGTGATAATAGTTCATCAATAAGCTGTACATAGAAGTTGATTATACAACATGAACATGAAAACATGAACAGCAACATGAACAGAAAAAAAGGTTCTATATTCCCTGCTGAGACATGGACTTTTGCAGAGCTCTCGTTAAGGCCAGATTTCTATGCCTGTCACCTACTGCTTGTCCCCTTGCCACATGCCTTGCCTGCCCTGTCCGTCCCAGAGCAGGCTGGGAAAGTCTTCATAGCTGCTTTAGAGAACATGAAAAAAGTTATCCTGCCTTTTTCTACATTTTTTGTGTACGGGAACAGTCTGGAAAGGGTTGGTCTCATAAGCACAGGTTTAACTTGAAACAGTCCACTTAAAAGGAGATGGGGGGGACCCGCTGGCTGCCCAGCCGTTTTTTGGGCTTGCTGGGATGCAGCGCTGTGGAGGGCCTGGCTCGATGCTCTGTTTGCAGCTATTTCTGCAGCTATTCCACTGGTTTTGCTGGAGGGAGAAACTGAATTCCTGGGCGTGTGAGCTCCAAGTGCCCGAGGCCTGCGCAGGGGGTACGTGTAGCCTGGAGTGAACCCCTGCCTTTTGTTATGGCAGTTCTTGTATCCTCGGGATGTGTCATTCCAGACACTCTCAAATATGGAATTTTACTCCCATCCCAATTTAGGAAGTGAAGTTCCTCCACTTATGCAATATCCCTTAGGCAGAATTGTTCCCTTTCCATCTTAAGGAATCCCATGAATAGAAGAAATTTAAATAGATTCTGTTTAATCAATTCAAGGAGCTGATTAAAAGCTGGAGGCCGCTCTGTGTTGTGAAAGCAGCTCTGCAAGCTTACACAAATTAAGCAAAGCTAATTCGGAATAAGTTGACTGGAGCAAAGTTTGTGACAGAAATGTAGCTAGATAATTTTACTTGTGTATTTTAATGTCATCTTGTAAGTATTAACATTAATGAGAATGTTAGTAAATGATAAATAACTGTACATAAATCTTTATTAAAGTTAAACTTTGCTAAGGAAAATGTATACTTGAAATAAGCAAAGTTTATTTCTATTTAGTTTGACCTATGCTTTTGTGATAGTTGCAGGCCTAGCAGTTTTATTTTCTGCTTCAAGAGGCTTTGCAAGTGTAAGATCGCAATACTGAGTGTCTGAGAGCAGGACTTACCAGGGAGGTGAATCAGGATACATGATGTTGACCCGAGAAAGTGTCTCCAGATAGGAACCAAACTCGAAAGCTGGTGGGAACTCCTCCATGCACGTGGATCTCAGCTCTCCAAAAGAGCCACTATAGGAGAAGCCATCTGGAGCTGGAAAACAAGCAATAAATAGACTCTCTTTTATTTTCTCCTCTATGATGGATTCTTTGAGAGAGTATTATTATTTACAATTCTGCCTTAAGTCAGAATATAAACCCTATCTTCTGAGGCAGAGGCGTTCCTGGTGTTCTGGATCTCCAGGTCTTGTAAGACATTTTATTCCTTTAAGAACCAGTGCCAGCTGCAGCTGCGCTCTGGTGCCTCGGCATGCGGCACAGCGACTGTAATGCTTGGTGCTGCCCTACAAGATGCAAGTGTGTGAAATTCCTTCTGTGCAGTCGCGGTGAAACTAAGTTCTGCTCCCTTCAAGTATTAGCAGGATTGCTGAAGTTCTCAGGAGCTGTACTCATCAGTTCTATGCAGGTGCTTAAAAGTAGGCTTATGCATCTGATTTTAAGTATCAATGTCTAGAGAGAGCAGGAAAAGTGGATATTATAAAAACCTGTTTGTGTTAACCATTAGGTACGGGGCTTGTACGGTGTGAACTCAGTGCCAGCACTGAGACGCTGTTATATTACAAAGTTGGCTGTCACCTACTCCTCGCTATTCTTCACTCGTTTCTTTGTAATTGCTTGCCCAGTGGCCAGATGCTTTTTGTTGCTCTAGGCGTGAGATACTACACGTGCTAATTACTGGCTTGTTAGTTGGCTCTCTTACCATAACTAGCATCTCTCCGCAGCTGCGTGTGTCGTAACCGTCCGTCCTTGCGCAGGCTGCCCACGATGATCGTGACGCAAGAGAGGAACAGCACGAGCCCGATCACCACCCCAGCCACCAGGAGCGGCGACACGAGCAGGCTGGGGTCACTGCCATGTTCGCTGTAGCTGGGAAACTCGCTGGCTGCGCTGCTCTGGTTGAGGTGCACTTCTGTGCACAGAAAGAGCAGGAGTGAGTCAGTTGTGGGGAAAACAAGAAATCAAATGAATGCACACTTTTAGGGACACCCTGTTTTAGCCCAACTTGTGGAGCTGTTGATAACTGACTCTGAGCAGTTGTTCCTGTGTTACCTGTGGAATATCCTGGAAGAGTCAACCATCCATGGATGAATATGAGAATGAATATGGAAAGTAGATTCCTTTGTTCTGGAGAACAGGGTGTGTGATTTAGTTTGTGGGGTGAATCGGCATCCCCAGACACTGATTTGCAGCGAGGCTGGGTAGAGATGATCGAGAGGAAAAGCTTTAAGGACACCCTCTGTGACCTGCAGAACTCTCCCATCAGCTCAGGTCCTCTCTGGACTTTTCTGTGAGCAAAATGAGGGGTAGGAAAAAGGCCCTTCCTGACTCCCCAGTTTTTAGATCCCAGAGAGGCATTTGGTGTAAGTGCTGCTGACCATCTGGTTCTCTTGTTGACTGCTTCGTTTTCCTTACAAGACTATATTTACTTAATTTCTATGTAACTTGTTCTTGTGCCTGCTAAAATAGGTTTTTGTGAGTCTACAGAATAAAGATTTAAAAAAATTGCCAAGCCTAACAACAAATCTGAGTGTAACTATCCATCTGGAGAGCCTGGAGAAACTGTTTTTCAGTTGTTTGAGTCATGGGCTCTTTCTGATACTCCTAAAGTTAACGGAAGTAACACTGCTTTTGGCCTTAACATCTTAAAAATAAATAAAAAAATCTTTGAAATAAAAGAACATCACAATGACTATTCTTACTCATTGTAGAAAATCCCTAGGGATTTTCTTTATTTACTTTTTAAAGTAATTTATCTATTTTTATTTCAACCCAACTGTTCAGTACAGACTTTTTATAAGACCCTGAGTTAACAACAGGCTGTGAGGGTTTGGATGCTCAGAAAAATTCACTAAAATGGATACCAACTTAACTTCTAGAAGTAAATGCTATTAAAAACATTGTGAAATTGTTGGAGATGGAACTGTTGGAATCTTCCTCTTACTTTATCTAGCTGAACTCAGTATCTAGCAGATACAAGATATATTGCAATATTGTCCCTATTCCAAGGAACAATATTAATCACTCCCTTTAGTCCAAGTTAGAAGCTGATGAACTACATTTGTGGGTATTTTGAATGTGACATTGTGTGTGGTTGTACTCACGTCCTACTGGGGAAATGCTCAAGTGACTATTGACTACAGAATGAGACTCCAAGTCAAGGTAAGTTCTTTGTTTGGGAAACCTTTTTTGGAAATTGTTCATATTGCTTTGGGCAAAGGAATGTCATATAATTTTTTTTCTTATCCAAATACCTCTTCTATTGACAAACTATACATTTCTATGCATAAAAATGCTTTGATTTTTCATTCAGAATAGAATTATTTGAAAATTTATGTAAAGTCCATAAATATAGCAGCAGTAGCAGAGTGCTAATGTGTACTTTGAGATAAGTCGCATTTTTTCATGATATTTCATGTTGTAAACAATGCATGAGTATATGTGAATAACCTATATACCCTTTTAAATATACATTATATTTGATGAACAAGACATTGCTTTTATTTCAGTGACTAACCAAACATGGCATAAATGGAACATATAGGTAATTGTAGCCGTGAATACAATGTAAGGGGGACATACGGCAGAGCTAACAATTCAGAATGAAAGCACTGGTGGATGATTGCCAACACTGTTCATTCAGTGTTAGATGATAAATTATCCACCTGCAAAATCCCTTAAATATCACATTATATTTTACACAGTGCTTTTCCCAACTCAACAAGCCAACTTTTAAAGCAAGTCGTGTTGTTGGAGGAGTCCTCTCTTGGCGTGTGTGCTGCTGTTTCTTCTTCTGATCAGGTCTATGAGGGGGCACTTGTTAACCGCTTTCCGGGGTTGGGATGGGTTTTCCTGAGGCTCTCAGGGAGAAACATCTCGGTATCCACACGTGTTGCTGGAGCTTGGCCCATCCAGGGAACGTGGCTCCGGTCGGGAGCGGCTTCGCTCCTTGTGCCTGAGATGAGTGACTCCTCAATTGCTTCTCCCCAGACTGGAATCGTTTTGTTCTGAATCACCTTCATTTATGCTGTGATACTCTCTGTAACTATGGATGGAGTTTTCTGTGTTCTCTGTGAAACTTGAGGAAGATTTTAAGGCTGAATTTTACAAAGACAACCAAATTTCTCCGTATCAAAGAGAGATGACAATTTATTTTATCCCTGGGGAGGAAGGGAGGACATGAAGTGGTTTTGTTTCCCAAACTCAGATTTGCATGAACAGCCCATCAAGAGTGCGGATGTGTGGGACTGGAAGGATGGTGTGTCCCCTGTATGACCTGGATAGGTGTGAGCTGTGTGGAGTTCACGATCTGTCACCTCTTATTATCTTAAACTGTGCTAAATTACAGAACTATACAGACCTGGCAATGTGACCGGAGGGAAGCCCAGTATAGGCTAGTTGCTATTTGCGTAGCATGTTTTGCTTTTAAAGGATCACAACAAGATATCTCGTACTCTGGAGCGCAATATAAAACATGTCGTGGGTACCCTGTCGTTCCCCTGGCTGAGACTGTCTTTGAATGTGCAGCCTGGTTATCAAGGGGAGGGAACCCACAGGCAAGAGGAGCTGAGGGACCCCTGTGAGGCCCGTGCACAGGCTGAATCAATGGAATCAGGGAAGATTTTGTTGCTGTTGCCTTTTTGAATGGATTCTTGCTCAGAGATGACTCAGTCCGGCTGAGAGTGAGTGGCTGCTTTCCCTGCGCCCCCCTGTTCTGCTCTCCTGCGAAATGAGCCCCTGGCCCTGGGCTGCTCCTTCCCCGGTGCCCTGGCCGCAGCTCACAGAGGGAGCAGGGTCAGTGTGTTATGGAAACAAGTAGAAAAGGGGCTTTGGATCCCAGATGGGAGCTTGCACAGTGTGTCACTGCAGCAAGGGGGAAAGGATACATTTAAAGTCATGGAATGTAAAGGTCCCAAGGGGGCCAAATCCTGCAAAAAAAAAACCCAGATGAGATATTCCTGACCCCCCAGCCCCAAGAGCTGCCCTGCTGGACTCAGGGCTGTTCCGCCTGGGTTGTGAGGGAGGCTGGAAGCTCTTGCTTATCCCGGATAAATGCAAGGTGCCATGTGTCTGTGAACAGGGACTTACCTTGGTTATTCCAAGTATAAATCATGAACAACTCGAGATCTAAATCCTGTCATGAGTTTTGATTTATAGTTATGCTTTGTTCCCCTCTTGTGTCTTGTGCAAACAACCTGCCATTTTGAAATATAATGGCAATTTAACATGCTTTGAGCATTTCCCACTCTGCCCCAAGCCTTTCTAATCCCTACCTGTAGTGAAAGAATGTCAAAAAATTCAGTGGTTTCATGAAAGATTGTGTAAGAAAAGTTGTGCCAATCAATAACCTGATGTAACTTTGCTCTTTCATAGAAAAAATATAAATGTCCTACTACAAAAACATCTTTCCTCTCTTACGGGTCCTGAGATGAGTGTTGAATATTTGATTTGCTTTGCTGTTTTGGTGTTACTTGTGACATGGAATGTCACCTGCTTGGAATCCCCTTCTGATTTCCCTGGTTATGATCCTTCCCTGGTCCCACTTGATTTAAAAAAAAAAAAAAAAAAAAAAAAAAAAAAAAGTCCAATGTACTTTTTGTTGTAAAGAGAGAAAAACTTTGTGCTTTCATCTCTGTTCTCACAAGTTCATCCACTAACCCACTAACCGGGGCTTGACGGAAGCTTGTCTGCTCTCATGGCCTTTAGTGGTTATTTGACAACAACAAGTAGACACATTTTTGCTGTCAGTTGCTACAATTGTGACACTTAAACACTTCCTAGAACGGGATGTTCGTTTTTGTTTTTAAATTTGAAGTAAAAATCGGTACTAGTTACTAGACCTTCCTAACTGCTGCTCTTGTGGGACATACTTCAGCAGTGCATAATCCAAGCTAATATCCATGCCATTAATTGCACAGGACCCTTAAATTCAGTTTAGGCTTTTCTACAACCTAACATTGCCTCTTTGCTCTATCTCTACATATAGATGTTCAAATTGCAATTAAAAAATTGCACTGAGTAGTAGTGAAAAATCAATGCCTTATTCAGAACCTGAGACTGTGTGGTAGGGACATTTCAGTTTTATCTGATGTGCTTGGCTTTAAGTGAATTTGGAGCGTGCTTACGGGTACAAAAGCTGCCCGTGACCTTGAGAAGCTCATCCCAGGCAGAGAGGGTGGCCTTTCCTCTGAGATACCCAGCTCTGCTTTTTATCATGTCTGCTAGCTATCAGATAATGACTTTTCTCTTGCATTGACATCCTTATTATGGAGGCAGAATGAGTAAGATTGGATCACCAGCAGCCTGCAAATTGAGAATGTCAGAAGCACAGAGCATGGGGCTATGCGAGGGCTTGGAAAATAAATCTTTGCAGATGCTATGGCTTTAGGATATTATGTTGATGTCACAGCAGCATGTATAGGTACTGTTTCAAATTAGCAGGAAAAATCTTCCAATTTTCAGATCCATGGTCTGTTTTATCAACATGATAAATACCACTGCAGTGAAACAAATCACTCTGTAACAGCCCACCTTGTGATGGACAATGTATTTCTTCCCCCATTTTCTCATATACAAACAACTTTGAACAAATACAGTTTTATAAGCAGGACCTGAATCTGTTAGTTTTTTTTTGAGAAGCTCTCTATTAGGTCTTAGAAATAAATATTTTACCAGTTAATTTCATAAGCTAAAATTCGACTTAGGTCAGCAGAGTCTTGACTAGGGCAAAAGCAGTAACTTTTAAGTTGTGAGAAACTCTGATATTTTGGCTCCTGACCTTTCCATTCTGAAACTGAGGGGGGAAATAGCTATATATTTATTACTTTATTCTGAGTTGGCAAATTTTGAAGAATTATCACTGGAAAATAATTCTGTATTTTACTTTAGCAACATATCTGCTTGAGCTGTGAGTGACTGTCTCGTGTCATGTCTTTAAGAGGCTGTCCTCTCATCTGAACTGTATCTAATGTGACCTAATGAGGTAGCTATAGAGCAGACAGCAATCAAAGGAAGATGCAGCCCAGGAAGCCTAATCCATATGGGGAAAAACACCCCTCCACACCCCAACACACACACACACACACACACACACACACACACACACACAGACACAGAAAAGCCACAAGCCAAAACTTTCACAAGGTCCCGAGATTAAACTATTAACTGGAATTGCAGGAATTGTATCCACACTGTACTAGAGTGCTTGTGGTTATGTGCTGCTTCTTATATAGCACAGCTCCTATAGAAACTATCCTATTTCTTATTCCACCCTCCCCATCAGTCTTGAATAATAGTAAGCCACTGGGAAAAATCTAAAGAAATGACTGAAGTACACTATTTATAGGAAACAGTGACAACAAAAGGAACATTTAGCTAGCTAATTATTGAAGAGACTTGGCACTAAGAAATTTGTTAAGAAATGCTGGAATCCAGAGATCTTTCTTTAAGCTTGAGATATGTCTCCTTGTGCCTTTCTTTTAAGAGGACTTGGCATTTTTGTAATAAGTGTAATTATTTTGCATTGTTGTTATGCAGTACCATATGAATTACCATATTGATGGCAAAGAGCTTACAAAGCTTGTAATACTACTTATCTATTGTATCTGTGGAAGCTGCACCAGAACTCACCTGCGTAAAGCAAGGACTTTTCTCTTACCATTAAGAAGCTTTTCCATTTGCTCAGATTTGTCTGATTAGGACCGGGATTTCTACATAGGCAGTTGCAGGCAAGTCGATAATAACAAAACAGATATTGATTTGTAGGGCACTCGGTCTCCTCTTCTCTTTGTTGCTAGAGAAGCCACCAAAGTTCAAGGACGCTGGAAGATCTATTGAAATTAAATGACTTGCAGCCATTGCTACGCTAAGAGCTGGGGAAAGCACGCCTGTCTTTAAGACTCTGTCACTTACTATAGAAGCCGTGTTTAGCAGAGAGATTGGCAAACCGGTGTACAGGATGTGCCATGCAGCACAACGTGGTTCCCCTGGGGGCTGTGCGGGCACCTCGGGTGCGCTGCCCTTGTTGGCAGATTCCAGAAGAGCAAATTCCAGCCACCAAAGGCCGGGAGAAAGTAGCTTTCCCCTAGCTGAGAAGGATGTGTTTCTCCTAGAGGAGCATAAAACTCTTTGTCTCCAGGCAGTTGGAAGTCTAGGCTGTGGTTATTTTTCCCTCTCCTTACTGCTCAAGACATTTATTATTTTCAAAGGGATTTGAAATATATATTTTTATAAGGGAAATTGCAGTGTGTATTGTTGTGCACTGAACAAGGTTGAGTGAGAATAATAATAGATGTAGAATAAGACTAGAACAATAAACTTGCTTTTTTTCCATAAGCATACTGATTCTTAGGTTAGACTCCATTGAAGCAATTGTGTGTTCTGGCAAAGTTAATTGAATTTTGATGTAAAATGGTTTTACAAATCCCTTTGTAATGAACGTTGTTGCACGTATGTCAGACCTCCCGTTTTGCCCACGCTTGACGGTGCCTTAACCAGAGCACAGACCGCGGTCAAGCAGAACTGGCTCTTGTGGCCTTTGGCACAGCAGGAGCTGTCGCTCAGTCCCTGAGGATCAGTGTGTCCCGTGGGGTGACTCCCCCAGTCGGAGCAGTCTGGGGAGGCTGTGCGGAGCGAGGGAGGCAGCAGGCGAGTGGCCTTCCTGCGGCAGTGAGGCCGGCCGCGTGCCTTGTGCCTCATGTAGAGGTGGGCAGTGGGGCTTGTGGCTGTCACACAGCTGTGCTCTCATCTCTGTACGTAATTTGTTACTTCGGATGAGATCTTCCTTTGACTGTTAGGATCTTCCACCGCTGCAGCATAAACTGACTGTGGATTGTTCCCAGAGCTCTGATGTTAACTCCTAACATGCCTGTTGCCCAAGCCACCTTCCCTTTCTTATTTTCGTTAGTATCCATGATGAAATGGATATTAGGTGTCCATTAAATAGGTCCCATTTACACTTGGAAAAATGGAAAAAAATGAATATTTGAAAAATGCCAGGAGATTCTTCAAGGAGAAAGTAGTATTTAGGCTAGTGGAAAATTCTTTCCTACTTACTTTCAAGTGCATGTGCAAATGCACCTGGACAATTGCAAAGAGATTTTCATTTGCATACATGCTAACAGCAAGGATTTTTAAAATTGCTGATTAACAAATTAAAAGATCAGATAGAAAAAAAAAAAATCCCTTC
Organism: Nothocercus julius; assembly: GCA_013398735.1. Classification (NCBI taxonomy): domain Eukaryota; kingdom Metazoa; phylum Chordata; class Aves; order Tinamiformes; family Tinamidae; genus Nothocercus; species Nothocercus julius. The sequence continues at coordinate 6,770,619 of VZSV01000008.1, read as the reverse complement.
TTCAGCTTCCTCTTTTCTGCCTTAATGATTCATTTTATCTAAGTGCCGCGGATAAGTTATGCTGTTAGAAGAGGATTCACATGGTGTGCACAATAAAGTGTGTCTATTTAAATTAACTTTCACACCTTTGTGCTCACAAAAATACCTGTTGTGTTGTAGACCTCTAATGTAGGAGAACTCCTGATGTGCTTTAATATGAGAGTGATGTAGAAAGTTCATATTAAAAGGGATTTGCAACTATTGCCAAGAGATCACCAAACATGGGTATGTAAATCGTAGGCCCCTGCTCTTATGGGGATCGATATTTTCATGTGATAGTGGGATATACATCTCCTTCACTTCAGATGTAAATGTCTGAACAAATTTAGTTTCTTATGTGTGAACAATTGAGGTTTTAACCTGGCTGGTGTCTGCAGGTCGCCTGTCCCAAGTCTAGTGTAGCTGGAAGGGGGAACTCTGTTCCAGGGGTTTGGCCAAGTGAACGTCAACCCCTTTAGCTTCTCTTGCTGCCGGTGCAGGTAGTGTAGTGTCCAACTAGGGTGCTCAAACTGAGCAAAAACAAGCTTTAGAGAGGCTTTAAGAGAGCAGACTGTGTTCTGTTTAAAAGTTCAAGTGCTTGAATATAAGTATAAACTCCTTGTGATTGTAAATGGAAAATGAAATATAGTAACAATGTAAAAACACAAAGTAAGCACCTGTTAGTTACTGAAAAGCTAGTAATTTTGGATCTACTTGAGAGGCATATGAAAAAGTGAACATGGTATTAACCTGTTATCTCCCAAGTAAATTTGAAATACTGTGTTACCTTGTTATAGGAAACAAGAAGCTCTTTGGCAGAACTTGCAAAACCATGGGGTTCACAGCACATCCTAAATACAGCTGTACAGGCAAAATGCCTGATCAGAATGACAGAGGGAAGTGGATACACTTGGGATAAAAATATCAAAAGTGCCCACCATCTTTCAGCTTGAAGGAAAATATTAAATAGGAAAGGCTGGGAATCACTGCATATATCAAATAATTTCCTAACTCCTCATTATTGTCTTGTGTGTCATAAGGTATCTTGAGGGGTCGTGGTCGTTTCCTCCTCCCTTACAGCTAAATCCAGAGTGGTAGGAGCGTCTATAAACTGCTATGCAGACATGTTGCTTCTGATGTGGACAAGGAAGGGGGCTCTGCCTTTCATCACACGTCACAAGGGGAATGTGGTTTGGAGGCTGGTTTGTTAATTTGATTTTTATAATTACTGGGAGCAGAAGGCCAGATATCAATTGTTTCCTGAGGAAGCTATGGACACTATGCAAAAATAAAATCCTGTTTGGAGCCCTGCCTTCTCGAATGGCTTCTGCCCTGGTATTGATGGGGGAAACGTGCTCGAAATGCTGACAAGGGGGATGGCTGGGCTTCACGGGGCTCCCTGCGGCCTTGTAGCGCTCGGCCTGTGGCTGGGGCGCTGCTGCCGCTGCGTCACCATCACGGTGCAGGGACTTCCACGCAGGAAGGTGCCGTGTCACAGATGAGAAGTGATAGACAATGTGTAACTTAGGATTTTCCGATACCTGTCCTAATGATTGCTGACTGTATGAATTACAGCCCCACTCTGATGAGTTTGGCCAGAGGCCTTTTTTTTTTTTTTTTTTTTTTTTTTTTCTCTCTTTTCTCCCCGCTCACTGTGAAGCAGGTATTGCTGCGGGAACGTTGGTGCTCTGATTTCTTTGCGCTGCTGCTGCTCTGTTTGAAGTAGCCTTCAGTTCCTGAACGCTATGTGAGGAATCAATACGTGCAGACCCATCAGATTAGCGTGAGCACTGGCTCAGTTATTTGCTCATCATTTAATTATCTGCAAACAGGCTCTTCACAGAGGTAGGAATCCAAATGAGTAGGATGTGGAGGTGCTGATGGAACACTTTCTTCCAAATACTGTGCTCTCACGCCTGTATTACATACACATTTGTGTCTTATATGCTTAAGATATGTGCACAATGATCACAATGTGCACAGTGATCATGACGTAAATTAGATTTGTCCCTGTAAGTGTCTATGCATAGGACTATAGCTATAATCATAGCTTGTAAACTTACTGAATTAGGTGTGGAATGTTTCCTTTATTTTGGTTGTTTCTGTTTTTCTTTAGCAGAATTGTGGTAAACTGCTTACAACCTTAGTAATGCATTTGTTTTAGTAACATACTGCAAGTGAATTTAAGCAAAGAACTCTAGCTTTGAGGCTTTGCCTTGTCTTGGCTTCATAACAGTTCATTATTGTAGTTAATATTTTTGAATAAAGACAGTATAATTAATCTTCATTATTGCAGTGAATTACAACAGTTACAAGTGTGGAAAAGAGTTCTTGATCCTTGGAATAACACATTTGATTTCTGTCACATCACAGGCTTTAGATAAGGCTTCCTTTGGGTGACAGCACAGGGAGGCAGGGGAGGAAGGAGGAAATCAGGAAGGAAGAAATTGTGATCAGCAGTTGTAGAAGTCAATGATCGGAGCTTCAGAGCCCATGGGTTATTCCTGATTTTGGAAGGCCGTGCAGTAGCATGGAGGGAATCTGGCCTTCAGTGATACGTGCCCTCGCAGGTGCAGTGCGATTCCGGCATGCTGGTTGTTGCTAAAGATAAGTGTAGTAGAAGAGTAGAAGATAAGTGTAACAGAAGAGCAACAGGCCAGCAAACCGGCACAACGTAACTGCAGCCTCCTCTGTGCCGGGCTGGGAATGTTGTTGCTCAGGAGGAATGACCTTTTCTTCTCACTGGGAGGGTGAATAAAGCTAAGCAGAATATTACTTGCTGAACACAGGGGAACCTCAGTGCTCTGCTGCGCTTGGCTGGCACCATCAGACAGAAAGGGGCTTCTGCAGGTTAGGGAACGTGCACAGAGCTCCCCCGCGCTGCTGGGTTGCTCGCAGATCTAAGCGGGCTAGGAGGAGGAGCTGTAGGAAGCTCTGGGCCTTCGCAGTGTGCAGAATATTTCACCTGCTCTAAATATTACATAACATTTGTGTGGAACAGCCCTTTCTATGGTACGGTTTGGTGACAGTTGTGATGGATGTCTTGGAATCAATGGAATATTTCAGCAGTCTTGTTTACTCTATAAACGCTGTCCTTTGGATTCTTGTTCAGTTTAATCTGAATACGTCAAACCCCTAACACTCGTGTCCGCCTCCAAGTGTGTATGTATATATTATCACAAACGGGTGCTTGTTGGGATGTCAAATCAAGAATAATCTAAAATCAGTTTGCCTAATGTCAGCCTTGATCTTAGCTTTCGCTTATCATCCTCTACTAAGAGCTCTTCTCGGTTTTGTCCGCAAGCTCTCCTGATAAAATTAGACTCTTTTCAGTGCAAGCAGCAAACTGAAACCAGGTTTTCATGTTTCTGTAAAGTGGTAGGAGAGATGCTGGCTAAAATGCAGCATCTATTTCTGCTCGGTGAGTCCCACCTTGCCTTGTAGCTGTGGAGGGAGGTGAGCGTGCAGGCTTCCCTCCGGCCTCATTGCTCTACGTAACTCTGCAACTCCCTCTATAAAGGGATGTGAGGCTTTTTGATGGGTTACAGAAGCAAATCGCATGGGCTTACTTTGCTTCTTAGGCTAAAATAAACAGGGAGCCCAAAGGTCATAGAACTTGCTGGAGTGCTCAGCATATGGACAGCTAGGTGAGGAAGCGCCCGCCTGTACGTGACGCTCCCTTTGCGGAGCCGTGGGAAAGGATGATGCGTCGGGACCTTATACGAGATTTAAGTGCTTCCTCCTTTTGAGCGCCCCACGGGGAGGGCACGGTCTGAGCAGTACAGGGCAGCACGGTGCCGAGCACCGCGTCGCTATGATTTTGGTCCCTGCCGCCTGACAAGAAGTCAGTCAAGGCCCGAATGTTAAAACAGACGTGCACAATTTCAGCCCCTCCAGCCTGTGGCCTTTTTTGAATTACATGTTGACCTCTAAATCCTGTCAGAAGAATATTTTATTGTGTGCCTACATAAAGGCCAGCAATGTTCAAGTTGCACTGCAGCCTCCTAAGGACAGTTGGTTGCCCTGACTCTGTGAATTAACTCTCACTGCTCAACTTGGGCACACAGGATTTTAACACAGTATCTTTCTTGAAGTCAGTAACCAAGAGGGGAACACCTTAACTCTGTTGTTCCTCGGCTTGTAATTTAAATTAAAGCCAATTGAAACTTTATCTGTGGTCTGTGCTAGGGTCTGCGTTGTCGTGTTCTAATTCTGCTTATTTTTCCTGCTCTTGCTGAGGCCTTTGGATGAGCAAGTGTTATCAGCCCACCGTAGCTTCAAGTTGAGCAATTACTCTTGATGAGTATTACATGGGGTTTATGAAAATGAGAAAGAAGGGAAAAGAGATGTGCAATGGAAAAAAGTTTTTTTTTTTTTTTTTTTCTCTTGATGCCTTCATTTCTTCTGGGGGGAAAGTAATGGCATTTAAAATATAAAAAATCTAAGCGAGATTGCTTTATATTTCTTGAAAACCAAGAAACCTAAATAATATTCCTCTGCTATTTTGTGCGTTCTTTTTTTTTTTTTTAAATTCTGATGGCATTTCCTTTTCCCAGAGAGCAAAAGTTAGGGCATTACAATATCCATCTTACTTGTTTTTACCATTACATAAGACTTTCCCTTATGTAATATTCCAGTGAAGATTTTCAGGGTAATTCTTCTAGTATTTTGCAAAGTCTGAGTATTATCACCAACATAATACAAGAAAATATTTGCAGCCCAACCATAATATGTGGACTGATCTCACCGTATCTTACTGAAGTGGTGAATCTATCTGTATTTTCCTTGACAGACCTCTTGTTTTCCATACAAATTATGTACTCCTACATGTTTCTACTACACTATATTATATACTAGGTTTCAAAAGTGGAGAATCAGGGTATTCTGAAGCAAAATATGTTTGAAAAAGAGCTCACTGACACAGATTTAGTTCCCTTGATATTAAACTCTTCTCGGGAAAGAGAAATGGATCTCTGCACCACTGACACCCAGCCAGCGGTTTTGGTCTGAGAGGAAGTGAGGGAGGAAGAGGAGGATGTCTGTAATTCCCGGGCAAACGCAGGCACCAAGTTCTGCCTCTTTCCTGGCAGATTGCTTCCCTAACTCAACGGGCTTCACTTACAATGTGCTTACAAGTTTTTTCCAACACAGCTTATTGCTGCAAACAGTGTGTCAGTTCTGACATTTTTCTTTCCTGAGAGAATCCCCTGAGTTGCTGTTAATGTCTTATTCAGCAACAGAGTTGTGGCTTCCCTGGGAGAGAGGCAACCCAGGCCGACTGTTCCTGCATGCCCACGTTGCGCTGGCACCCCCGGCTCCTGCCAAAGGAACCGCTTTCCCTACATAGCTTTTCTGTTGAACGGGGAAGGACTTGCCAGTGCATCGGGGCAGAGGCGTCGAAAGAAAGCCTGAAGTTTCCCCGGCTCCGGTGCAGCAAGGGCCACAGTGGTTCCTGCTCCCGCTGGGGCATCGTTAGCGTTTCAGTCATCTGTAGGCAGTGTTTGGTGGTTCTGTGAATTACTGCTGCTTATGAGATTCTCTGAGAACGCACAGTAAGATAGATCAGGAAAATATCTTGTTTTCTACCGTATGTCTTTTTTTTTTTTTTTTCCTGCTCTGATTATGTATTTATATATAATATGTATTTATTTGCCACTGTTCTCTCTAGAACAAAGCCTGGCAGCTATGATCGCTTTTCTTGCAATATAATGATACGAATGGGCTTGCTCTGTTAGGTGCTCAGATGAAACCAACCAAATCATTTCAGTCATGACTTAGGGCATATTTGAATTCAGAATTTTAAGGAGGCTTTATGTCCCCTGGCCCTGCCGAGTGTTTTTCTATTTGCTCGCTGATGTTTTTCATCTTATTCGCAATTCTACTGCATGTAGTGTCTCCCACTAGCTCTTATTTCATAGAACTGACGTGCCAAAAAGGTTCATTCTGCTGCTTATATAGAAAGAGACTTTAGACAAAATAGTTAGGTCTCAATTCAGGAATGCACTTACATACATGCTTACTTTCAGGCACCTTCAAATGCCTTGTATTTATGGTGACTGTATTTATGCAAAGTCTTCCAGTTCAGGGAACACTGACACATATTCTGAAACTGTCACGGTTTTACCTGTTTACATTATGGGAACAATATTTGCCCAGCTGCTAGATTCTCTTTTTCTTGTCCTTCTGAAAAAAAATTTAGACATGCACCACATATAATATACCAGTTATTGAAATATTTAGAAGTAATCTTTTCTGAAATTCATACACTTCTCATTGATGAGAAATGATCAGATGAGAGAAAAGGCCTAGCTGAGACAACTCTTTAGCAAGATTAGTTCTGTATCTGTGTTTGTAGAAGCCTTTGGTGTGCTACATTGATAGAAACTCTTCTTTTAATTCTTTTCCAGTAAAAATGCAACTGTACAAATGAATAGAAACAGAGGAATGCATCCATTACGTTAAAATTTAGTATTTTTAGTTATAATTTTCACCCTGTTATTTTGAGTGATATTATATTCATATAATAGTTGCTTAAAGAACAGAACTGTGTCTCTCTTGGAATCAGCTTTTTCCCCCAGAACCGTCATATCCTAAGTCAGAGGTTGGATGAGCTTCAGAAGGCAAGATCACCTCCGTGGAGAGATTTCATGTAAAGCTGAGAAGAGTCTTGTAGATGGTTACACCAAATGATCTATGATACTCTGTGGAAAGGCAATCTGTAGGGTTACATGTGTGGAGATGCTACTTTTAGAATAGACAGCAATCTGGCTCCAGTTAATACCAGTGTTAAATCTTCAGGACAGAAAATTACTTCAAGTTTTTATGCAATGCTTAATTGTTTTAATAATAATTTTAAAAAACAAAAAACAAGTCAAGTGACATGAAAAACAATTTCTTTGCTACAAAAGACTCCAACTATATTGCGCAGTTTGACTCTCTCTAGCACTGGTGGGATAAATTCACTGGTTCTGCTGAAAATGTGTGTATAAATTCCTAGCAGAACATAAGCCTTTCATACTGCTTTCTCATAAGTTTAGAGAAAAGGCTCTAGGTAGATAATACAGCCTAAAAAGAGCAAGGTAGTAATTTCAGATGCTATAAAATAGGTTAAAAAAAAGAAAAAAATATGTGCCAAGTTTCTCTTCTAAAGAGTTGGCTAGAGGACTGAAAGGAGAAGAGCAGGTAAAGCAAGTACTACTTAAGTGTTTGGGATCAACAGTTTTTGTTGAGTATATTTTCAAAGAAACTTACGGTTAACCCTTGAGCAAAGGTTATTCATTTGATTTCCTCTTATGACAAGGAAATATTAGCTTGTTTTCTCAATTGGAACAAATCTATGCACTGCTTTTCCGCGCAGTTTCCCTTAAGTACATGCAGTACAGTGCTTTTGTCAAGGCTTAGCTGTAGGTCTGCTCCTCATTCAAGAGGGTTTAACAGCAAAACATCCCTATGGGGTCAAGCTAAGAAATGGGAGCACGAGAGACGAGGCAGGGAGATACGAGAGCTCAGCTGGGCGTGTGGTGATTCTCGCTGGCTGATACGGGAAGGATATGGAAATTTATTCATACTGGAAATACATTTTAAATAGTTCCTGTTCTTTCCCATTAGGTTAAATTTCATGGTAGCTGCACATTAAATGAAATACTTCACTGTTTTGCATTTTAAATGCTAAAATTAAGCTCCTGGAGTGTGCTAAGGAAGTAACTCCATTGTGTCTTTAAAAACTGAAAGAATAATTTACTGTGGAGGATAAAAATCTAATTGAATTGTGGAGACTTAAAATCTTGCCATGTGAAATGAATTTCAGTTTTACATTTTAAGGATGTCTTTTACAGGGACAGATCTGCATGTGTTTGTATGTATGCACACATCACCTACTGCTAAGTATGTTGGGTTGGGTAAGACTCATCTCTAAGGATGCACACAGAGCTTGTTGAGTCATTGCTGGTTGTGGTGAATCCATAAACTGCCTTTTAGATACGTCGGGACTAAGGTTCAACGCACCTGCTGTGGTTCTCTGCTTCCATCGCATATCTAGAATCCATATTTAGGAAGCTGGCTGTGTGAGGTGCTACAGAAAGAACAGAACTTATTTCATGTGCTCGTAGTTCAGTCCACTGCTCGCCGAGGCTTTTCCTGCCCCAGCTGGGCTATGGTTTGCAGTGACTGCAGTGTGAACGTCTCTGTACGCAGTGAGCCGCGCACGTGATGGAAATCTCTCTCGGACTGCAGCTCTGCTCAAAGTCTGCTTCTGCTCTCAGTGGTTACTGTGGATGCCGATGCTGACCCAGCATTTTCCTGATTCCCTTTGGGCCTGAGGATTTGCTTTCCTGTGGCTGGCCCCAAAGCGTGTGGGAGGCAGCGCCAGCAGGCACGGTAGCAACTCCATAGCGCTGCCTGTGGTTAATTGGTTCTGGCAATCACCGCTCCCTTTTGTAGGTTTTCTTAGTGTTTAATTATACTTTTTTTTTTTTTTTTTCCCGAAAGTGGCATTTTAGAGCGGCTTTTCCTCAGGACTGTAATGCACTTTGGTAGGACCAGATCTCCCATTCTCACCACTGCTGAAGTTTGGCAATTAGATGGCTTGAAATCAGCATGCAACAAAAATGGTTTAGATGCATAAATTAACAACCCGCTAAATATCCATATCCTTGCAATAACAAAACCAGGACACACCTGAGGTGTAGAACAGTGTACTGCAAACACAGCTTCAGCAAGAAAAAGATGTTACTTTCACTGGGCTATTTCTCATTGGTTAGGAGGAAAGTGAAGGGTAACTCACTTGAACATGTTAGTTTGATGGACATGTAGTCTCTGCCACAGTCCTTCTTATAGTGACAGCGTAGCCAGTTTAAGAGGCAGAGTCCATTCCCGCACTGCAGTTCTTCCTTTTTGCAGGGCAGAATGTTCTGCTCGTCTGAAAGGAGGAGAAACAAGGTGTGACACTGGGCAACTAGCAAAGCCCCAGACCCAGCGAAGGGCAGCCTGCTGCTTTCGGCAGCCCTAGGAGGAGGAGAACACTCCTTCAGTCACCTGTCAGAAGGGTCTTAGGCTCACATACTTTGTATAGTGTTGTTGATCATTGAAATAATGGGAAAATTTACTAGAGAAATCCTGAGGGTACTGTCTCTCAGCAGCACCCAGCCTCTGGAGCCAATTACCTGCTTTAATGAGCAAAACAGAACAATCCATCCTTGCCTTAGCTTAATACACAAAATAGATAACTGGGGAAAAAAAAAGGGAGGGTTTGCTCTCTGCAGACACGTGCAATCTGACATCTCTTGGACTAGTGGCTGAGCTGGAAGAGCGAAGCCAGTTGTGCTGTGGAGAGCAGGCTCGGGCTGACGGCAGACACAGAGAAACGTTTCTGACAAGCACATCAGCGTGCGCAGGCAAATGCCCTGGTGTCACTTGGTTACACAGTGTTGTAGAGTCTTTTAAGACTTTCAAGAGCGGGAAACAAAAGTAGAATAGAGGAAAAGAAAACATGTTCATTAGTGACAGTGGAAGTCTGGCAAGGAAGACCTTTATGTGGAGAAACTCCTCAGAAATCACCCTTAGGTGCTCGGTCATTTCCCTCAGGTACAAGAGCTGCTTTCACGTAACCTTATACAATCCAACACAAGTAAATAAAAACGAAAGCCCAGCTTGAAACACTTCAGCTCTTAAAAGCAAAGGCAGAGAGGGCCATTGTGAGCACCCCACAAAATGCCGGCTTTCTGACTAAACCAGGATTTTATTTGCTCTCTGTTATTTTAAATTTAGGAGCCTTTGTGTCAGCCTTCCTAGCTGCAAAATCACACAGGTGGGACCGATTGGTTGTGATTTCCAATTCTCTCCACAGAAAATGTCAGTGCCCCCAAATGCATTTATAAACCCCACCAGCCTTGGTGGCGGCAGCAAGCGGTTGAAGTAAATCTTGGATTGCTTGTGTGGATACCTGGCAGCTCCGCAACCTGCAAGATCATATTGTTCCGCAATCAGATCATATTGTTCTGTACTCGTAGTGCATCCTGCAGGATGTTTCCCAAATAACTACTGTATTTGGGGAAAGTATCTAAGGCAATCATTGGGCAAAGTGGAATAGACTTCACAGCAATTTGAGGCTGTGTGGATTCTTGTCTGTTTGCTTTTTAAAGTGTTTAATTATTATAGAAGAAGCTATGGTATAATTAACATGTCAGACCAAATGTAGTTATTGTGGAAATGGGAGCCACTCTGTTAACTTCTGATTATTATAAATTTCAGGAAGGACATCACCTGCTAAAAAAATATGCTAATGAAAAAGCTCCAAAACTATACTAGCAAATTTATTAGAGTGATGGGTCCAGGTGTGTGTCTCAAATATCTCTCTTCTGAAAATCTGTTTATTTCATAATCTAATTTGAGGTTGTGTTAATTATTCTAGGCCTCCTTGAACTTGCTCCAATCTACATCACTTCATGTCTTTCCCATTCATTATTTCTGTTTTTGCTAGTTAAATGTAATTCCCCACTATCACTGGCTTCAGTTTGACCTCTTTTGGGTGTAAGAAACTTCTCTACAGTTCCTGCAACATCAAACTCCTGTTCCTCATCGTTGTGGTGACTGCTCTGAAGGTCAGTTAAAGACAAGGTCTCTTCTTCACCCAGAAAGTACTTCTGTACTTTCTGTTTCTGGTAGTTGTTGTTGACCTGTGTAGGCCACTTTTGGATCCAGTTGGTATGAAAATAGTAGAAAAACAGTGCAGTGTTTTATTAAGGGTCTTACTAGCCCATATTTGTGTGAATACAGGAAAAAATGATGATGAATACATAAGCTTAAAACACTCCCAGCATAAAATACCTTTTCTTAGCATGCAGTGTGAATGAATTCATATTCTGAAGTGCGTTTTATTTCTGATACTGAAGAACAAGAACTCAAATAGGCATAATCAAAGTTCTCTGGCAAGCAGAAGTGAGTTGTGCTCCAGAGCAGCATGTTGCTGCCTGATGGGGACCTCACTTCTGAGTGAGGTGTTATGTGGAAAATGTTTGTATTAGACTGATGGTAGATAAAACCTGTTGACCGTTTCATTCTAGTGGTGGTAACACCTCAACTTCTGGGGTGCCCTAGCAGTTCTGACCAGATAAAATTGCAAGCATGCTATGAATTAGGATGATTACCCACCTCAGACTACTTTGCTTCTTATCTGCTGTAATGACATAAAGCTCCAGTAGATATTCAGTTTATATCAACGGAGCGTCTGATCTTACATATTTTAAACATAAGTATGTAGTAGGTAAGAAAGCCGGCCCAATATTGGTTCCAGGACTCACTTTATTGCTTTAAATTTAGCAAGTGCTGTCTTTATTTCACAAGGAGATGATGTCTGTCTAAGGAAATCAGGGATATGTAAAGCTGCTTCTGATTTGGAACAATTTAATCATTTGTGGGAAAATGCATTACTTTCCAAAGTGATATTTTTTTCTCAGTAGAGGTTAGCATGAAGTATTTTTTTTTTCCTGTAGACTTTTGACTTGAAGTTCAATTGATTATGAAAACAACTTTTTGCTACAGGTGACATAGAGCTAACAAAGCTTCTCTTGGAAAACTGTTCTTAAGTCCCCAGATCCTGTTCTAAACCTGACTGTGCCAAGCAATAGATTACTGATACTTTTTAGTGCTTATGTTTTAAATTGATACAGATTTTAATTTAAGAATGTAAAAATGGTCTCATCAAATTCAGGTTAAGGAGCAATATTATGTACTGCATAAAACTAGCCCAGAAATTGAAAATGAACGTGCACTGTTAAAATACATTAAAAAAAAAAAAAAAAA
>VZSV01000008.1:6719632-6753995 GCA_013398735.1 Nothocercus julius | reverse complement strand
CCCCCATCACCGGGGCCTTGCGGGGAAGCGGGTGCTGCTGCCGCCGGGATAGGGAGCGGCCGGGATCGGGAGCCGCCCGGGTAATGGCTCCTGCCAAGGCTGCGCGGGGAAAGCCGTGGGCGCTGCGCGGGAACTCGGCCCCAGTCGCGGCTAAAAGCGCCGCCGAGCAAGGCCCCGTCTCTCGTGGAGGCTGCAGGAGCTTCCTTGGGGAGCCGAGACCCGCTGCGGGAGAGGGGAAGCAGGGCTGCCATGGGCACTGCACGAACCTTCATCGCTGGTCGTGTCTGTCTCCAGTAAAAGTGTGTTCTTAGCTGCTTAGGTAATGAGCGCAAGAACCACGGCCCTTCTGGCTTGTCCGTGCATCGCTCGATGCTGCCCTAGGAAGCAGCAGCATTGCTGGGTCTGCCCTGCGCACACGGTAGGCCTGTCCCGCTGCTCCTGCCCATGAGTGCGGGAAGCGGCCCAGGTGCCCAGGAATGCCCAGCGCGTCCGACCACACTGGAACGGCTTCCCTGTCAGCTTGGGCGGCCTCATCTCCCCGGGGCTCAGGAGCGACCGTTTCAGAGCTCTGATGGACTCTGAAGCTTGGAGACTCCCAGGTCTTCCTTGTTGGAAAAAGTTTCTTGCTGACATTAATGACCTTTTTTCTTTTTATTATTATTTTTCCCTTTTCCTTCTCTTCCAGTGGAAACTGTATATCTTCATGCTATCATCTTAATACGATATCTTTACCAAATGGCACATCCCGTATTTACCCGTAATATCAGTATTAACCTTTTTCCTGACAGAATAAAAGTCTCATCATGCACATCTGCAATATCTGCATTTAGACAGTTAAATAAGCTGGCAAACAGTTTAAAAAAAAAAAAAAAAAAAAAAAAGAAGTAGAGGACTCAGTAACTAACTTTGAATTCAAGGGAAAGAGCCTCGTGTTTGGCACTGGTGAGCCTAGTTTTCAACTCGTTTCTGTGCCAGTCTTGTCCAGCATCAAAGTGGTGTCTGTCTCGGGTGGTTTACAGCCTCCAAGTGCTGCATTCTGTCAGTTGTTCTGGAAAGTTTTTTCCCAGCCTTTTGAAATGAGGAGCTTGGCTGCCTGGAAGCTCAAATCCATGTGCCTGGAGCTCAGTTCAGAGTGACGTCCACTGTACGTGGAACTGTAACATGTTCCCAGTGGGTTTTCCCCATTGACCCATAACGGACAGTGAGTTAGAGGCCCTTCGGGAGGACCGTTTTGGGCTTGGTGGTGGTGATTTTACGTTTTCTCCAATCTGGGCACTTAGTTCTGGAGCTGCTGAAGTGACAGCCTCCCCACTGCCCCTACTGTGCCCTGCACTTTCATTTCAGCTTCTTGGAGCTGGCGCTCAGTCCGTGGTAGCTGCCCTGCTGCCCACGGGGGTTTTGTGGCGGCCAGTTTTTGTAAGGCAAAATAAATTCCACTCTAATATAGACATCTCCGTTTGATTGAAATTTTCCAATATTAGTTAACAGAGATTTTGGAGGGTACTTCGTGCAGCTCACCATATTTTCAGTGGAAATAAGGGTTAGTTGGATTATACAATTATCCTTAGATAAAATGTCTCAGGATGAGCAAAACTAGTTAATCACAGTTTGCAGGAAGAGGAGGGTCTTTTCTGTATGATTTTTTTTTTTTTTTTGGTGTGTGTGTGTGTGCTGTCCGCAGTAAAACCATTGATCTACTTGCAGTGAGGTTTCATCAGCACTAGCTGCTTCAGAAGTCCTGTCACCGAATACGTGCAGGTATTTTTGCCTACCTACCTACCTTGCCCTGGCCAAGGTCTTCTGGTAGCTGCTCTCTCTGTGTCCTAGCCCTGCTCTAGACCACGGTGCTGGCTGGAAGCACCGGCTATTCCTGGGAGTCCCAGCAGATAAAAAGAATCTTGTGAAACAGAAGTAACCATTTTTTTTTTCTCTTTTGTAAAATAACTTTGAAATAGAAAATCCTGATAGTTTTGCTTTCAACTTATTTTGTCAAAAAAAAAAATATTTCCTTTTCTAATATTTTTTTAACAGACCAGCAGTACAAATACAGTATTTGTAGACATGAATTTGTGCCCTCATTGTGCACAAATGCTGTCCTTACTCATCTGGTGCACTTGAGCCCCCTTCCCCTTGGTTTCACAGGACTGCGGAGCCGCTTTGCTCGGGGCGGCCTCCTTGCTTCCCCGGTTAGCAGCAGGCCTGGCGGGAGCCAGTGCTGAGCCCCATGTCCCGTTGAGCCCTGGACATCTCCAGGGTGGAGGCTGAGTGACGTCCAGGCCTCCCTGCGGGGCTCAGGGCGCAGGATGTTGGGTGACCTCCATGCAGTGCTTGGGATGTGGGATGTTGGGCAGCCTCCCCGCAGTGCCTGGGACGTAGGATGTTGGGGGGCTTCCCTGCAGTGGGTGCTTGGGACGCAGGATCCTGGGTATCCTCCCCGTGGTGCTTGGAACACAGGATGCTGGGTGGCCTCCCCACTGTGCTTGGGACGCAGACTCTGAGCGCTCACAGGAGGACACTGGTCCTGCCCCTCCGCGGAAGTGGAGCAGCCCTGGCTGGTGGCAGCTTCCAAGCCAACCCCTTTTGCCTTATGCCAGGGATCCGGCCCTGGTGCCGATGGATCCCCTCGCGCGAGTGCAGTGGTAGGATGAGCTTTGTGCGGGCGAGGGTTTGACTCCGAAGGGCAAAGTTTGAGGCTCTGTATGGATCAGAGCCCGGGCTGCAGCATGGCTGCTGCGCGCTTCCATGAGCTTCCGCACGCGCTCGCCCGGGAGCGGGTGCTGGTTTTGGGCTTTCTCTACCCCTGCCTTCCTTTTACTTCCCTTCTCTTCATTATTTTCTTCCATTTTAATGCTATCTTTTAAGCAGAGGTGGCAGGAAGCAGTGAAATGAGTTACATTCCTGGGGTCTGTTGTAAAAGGAATTCCAGAAGGGTTAGTTAGGATCAGTGGTTCATTTTTCAAATGCATTTCTTTATTTAAAGTTCTCTAAATCACTATTCCAAGAAATCTTCAGTAAAAATAGCTTTCAGTTTTCAGGTTAGCAATTTTCAAGCAGTGGATTTGAATAACATTAAATGAAATTAATTCCCAGCAAGATACTAAGGATTTACTGAGTTTGAACATGTATTGTAGAATTATTAACAGAAAGAAATTTTTTTGTGCCGAAAGTTGTTTTAATGCAAAGGATGGAAGTTTAACTATATGATATATAGTTAATGCGTAACATTTATTCAACTAGCATTTGAGGACAGGTAAATTTATTTTGAAAAATATTTTCTAAGGTTAAAATGAAGTAATTTATCTCTTTAGGCATAAAATTTGTCAAGAGAAAAAATCATATTGAATTATTAATAAAGATGAAACGTATCAGTTATTTTATACTCGCACCACAGCCCAAAGGCAGAAATCTTCTCTTACATTTATATAGAGAAATGAAATGTAGAATGAAGAGGCTTTTCATTCTGTTTCTGTAGCTGCTGTGTCAAGGGAGTGTCACAGATCCTCAGCAGCTCTTCTCCTGATTTGTAAAACTAGCAAATATCTTTTGCTATGGAACAAAAGTTGCTTGTAGGTTGTGAAATGGGGCCGGGTTCAGTTTCCTATTTAGTCACCTGCTTGCAGACTTTTGAGGAGGTGATTGCTCAGAAGGGCATCGCTGTCTGTACATATATGCTTTTTAAAATGTGTTTACGCAGTGGGAAATAAACGGGTCTGGTACTGTTATTTTAAAAACTTATGACATTTCCCTTATCTCTCTGTCTGCTTTCAGTCTTCCTGATGCCGACTGATTTAATGTTTAACATTGTAAAAGGGAAAGCATGGTCTCAGTGTTCTTTTCCTCTCATTTTCTGACTCCTTAATTAAATTTACAGCTAATTATACAATGAATTTTGTATTGACCTTTCAAGAACCTTAAAGCAGCTCACAGTGAATGCAGATTCTCCGTGTTTATTTCCGTTAGCCCTTGTATGAATTTATCACAAATTCTTTTGGAACTGAGGGTGTCCTATAGATTGTTAATAAATAACATACAATCCCTGAAGAGATATATACGTATGTACGTATATGTATATATGTTATCTGAGTGTGTGTGTATGTATGTATGTAGGTCCAGTCTTTAACGTAGGTGTCCTGTTCTCTGCTAAAAATCCTGCCTTTTAGTGATCAGAACCCCTTGTAATTTAACCAAGCGTAGATACCGGTTTCTCAGGGTGAGGTGTCTGTGTTCCCTTAGGGATGACCTGATTGGAGAGCCGGTTTCCCAGGTACGGAGAGGAATAGGTTGAATCCAGGTAGAATCCAGCCAGATCCCACCCAGTGCAGAGCTGTCGTCGTGAACGTCAAATGGCCCGGGCAGTGAAATGAAGGAAAGATCTGCGCTACCCACTAGTGTCTTAACCACTTTGAAGTCTGTTAGTCAGCCTAACTTTGAGGTTTATGACTTATTTCTAATTTTCTACAGATGGACGCTGAAATAAAGCCATTATCTTTTATTACCTGTAGTCTTTTTAAGAGTTGTTTTCTAGGGAGCTTTTGGGAGGAAGGCAAGCCCTGCAGGATCCTTGGGTAGGTAAGCTCCTGAATCTAGCAGTGTGTTTGTTAATCAGGGGCAGAATAGGTACAAAGGAGAAAAAAGAAAAAAAGCCAGGATGGGAGGAAAAGGAAGCATGTATGTGGAGTCTCCTTCTCCGGAGATCTTCCCAACCTGCTTGGATTCAGTCCTGAGCCACGGGCTGTAGGTGACCCTGTGTGTGCAGGGAGGGGGGTTGGACTAGATGTTCTCTAGAGGTCCCTTCCAACCTTAAGCATTCTATGATTCTATGTGATCCAAGATGCTGTTTTTTTTTTTTTTTTTCTTCCTAGAAACTGTTTTGTGCTAGCAAGGAATGTTGAGTGCAAACTCTATAATTCATTGTCTTTTGTGTTTTGCCAATGAATATGCCAACCAGTATCTCTCCAGTTCACTATCCGTTTCTTTAGGAAGTATGCATGAATCTGTAGGATCTCTGGAACATGGTAAATACTTACAAATAATGCAACAGTGCTAAATTCCTCACTGCAACTGCGTGTGCTCTCATCCTAAGGAAACCATGGATGCTGGAGATCAAAATGCTTGAGGACGTACCCTCAAACTCGTGAAGCCCTCTGCAGCTTGGTCTTGGTTTCACTGAGATTGTGTATGCAAAATTGAGGGGAGAGGACGACCCTGGAAGCTCTGCTCAGGCTTCTGTGAGGCCTCTCTCTGACCCCAAAGAACTCTCTTGAGTGAGTGTTCAAATGCAGCCAGGTTTTACATGGAACTGATTCCAAAACAAAAGGATACGTAGTCTGCAGGGCTTTTGCTCCATGTTCTGGCAGATAGGCACTGTGGATTGTTTTTTTTTTTTTTCCACATGTTGTGGATGGTTAAAATAAGGATGTAACCTTTTCTTAACAGTGGAAAGAAATATGCAGTAGGACAAACAAACTGGAAATTCATTTTGAACCTCAAGAGTGGAAAGGTTCAGTCGCTACAAAAGAGGAGCACAGATATAAATGATTTGAAGAAATGGGAAACCAGGGCAGCTAAGTGGCTCATGCAATTCATTTGTAGAAAAACGTAAGGCAAGCTTAGGGACAAAAGGAACAGCACAAAGCAAAGAAAAAGAAATATACCCCCGAGTGTTACACAATATAAAATGATTTTGCTGGGATTTAAGAGCAGATAAAACTTTGTCTCTGACAGCTTTGGCATGGTGCTTAATGCAATGGAAAGAGCAAACAGCCTCGCAAGAGAAGGGAAAAGGTATCAGCAAAGCTGGATGAACTGGGTTGCTACAGCTCTTGAAAGGCTGGCAAGCGAGACCACATTTGAGAGGAAACGGCCTCAATTTCTAGTTAGTCTCTGTGTGGTCCTTTTGACAAAAAGAGATATCCTCAAAGTTGAGGATGAAATGATAGAGCTGCAGTTGTGAATGACACTGCAGGATAGAGGTGAGCAGAAGGAAGGAAGGAGGTGAGCAGAAGGCCACAGCAGGAAGGAAATCCTGATTAGATCTCGGTGGAAGGATGTGAAGGAGAAGGAAGCCCCAGACTGAGTTAGTGACTTGCAGTCCCAAAGGAAAGCACGGTTTTGTGCTCCTTGGCCTTGGTGTGTGCTGCTCCCGACCTGGTACAACACTCCATAAATGAGGTCTGAGAGGCACCTTTAAATAAATAAATAAGCAAACAGGGGCCAGACTACTGAAGACGTAGACAATGCTGAGGCTCGTTTATTCTGGGGAAGCTGGGTGGCTGATGC
The DNA here is from genome assembly GCA_013398735.1 of Nothocercus julius. Classification (NCBI taxonomy): domain Eukaryota; kingdom Metazoa; phylum Chordata; class Aves; order Tinamiformes; family Tinamidae; genus Nothocercus; species Nothocercus julius. Next base: position 6,747,716 of record VZSV01000008.1, on the reverse strand, counting down.
CACCTGAATTGTTGTTTTTCTGGGGAAGCACCCCCAGCTAGTGCCTTTTGCAAGGCCAGGCTCCGGAAGCCAGGCTGTGCCTGCATCGGGTGGCACCTCTCGGTGCTCGCTCTCGCTGCGGGCAGCGCCAAGCCCTGCACAAACCCCTGGGTGAAGCGTGGCCTGAGAAGCACCCTGTGTTTCAGGGCAGTCCGCAGCCGCAGTCCGTCTGCCAGCAGTAAATGGGCTTTTTGCCTGTGCCATCTGCTGTGCTTCAGCTGCAACTGCCGGTATGTGGTGAAAGAAGGAACAGTTAAAAAGATCAAGTTTAGCTGGTGTGCAAGTGTAAATCCCATTGTGTCCAGATTAAGTCAGTTATACTGTGGTAGCCTTTGGCATTTTGTGTACAATAAATTCATTTGCCTGTAGGTGCTTTGCGCAATATCTGTAAATGGGCAAAATGCAGATAACAGATTTCATGTAGTTCAAAAGGAAGAGTCAAGATGCAAATGAAATAGCTATTACACCCTTCCATTGGAAAAGTATGTGTGATATAAACATATATATCTGTGTGTGTATGTGTTTATAAAATAATGATTATATTCACTGCTTTACTACCAGGTTTTTGCAGATTTGTAGTAGCACTGTTTACCATCAGAAAAAATGGTTATAAATTCCCAAGATTTAAGTAGTAAAGAGGACATGCAGATTTTGAACTTCTTGATTTATTAGCTGTCCTGACAAGGAAAATGCATTGCTTTCCTTGTAAATACAACAAACAGTAGCAACACAGGAAGAACAAATATGGGGATTGCAATGCCAGTTTATCTAGGCAGCTTCCTGAGCAGGGCCACGCTCTACTGGAACTTGCCTCCACTCTGCAGTGAAATGTCATGTTAAACAGATGAAGATATTTCCATGATAATAGTCTCAGAAAACAGCATCAGCACTTCACTGCTGTCTTTCGTTGAATTGCTGTTATTTTGGCAACGGGCAATAGAATATGTATTTGCAGAAGCCAGTGCCAGCTGACATGGAAAACACTGCTGCAAAGTTCAGTGATGAGTCTTGACATGCAAAGCAAAATTAAAAAATCTGTCTGAATATATGTAGACAGTTTCTGGGAAAGAAGAAAGGTAGGAAGATGTAAAAAGGTAGGAGCCCTTGCCCGTGTTGTTATGTGTGAGGACGATGTTCCCTGTGGTGACAGTGGCTGCAGCTGCTGCTCGTGCTGCCCCGTGTGTGTCCGGCTGAGATGGGCACCCCAATGCGCTGTGGGCTACGAGTGCACACACACCACAGTGGCTTCGGGGCCTGGAAGGCCCTTGTTTCCCTCGGTGCTCCCGGCTCCCTTGGGATTGAGTCCTGGGAAGAGTAAAGTCAGAGCAGTGGGAGCACAGTGAGAATTTCATGTGTCAGTGATCGCTTCTCATGGCTGCGAGTGCTTATGGCTTCACTGAAGTCTTGAATACTGTATAAGCATGATGAATATGAAACTGCAGAACTTATTCTGGAAAAAAAGATCATATATTCCATTTAAAAAACACTAGGGGAATGCATTATTTAGCACACTACTTCATGGTGGTGTTTAGTCTGAAGCTAAATATAGCTTCAGTTGTAATTATATATGTACTTTACCAGTGGGGCCCCCTAAATGGATTTCAAAGCTTTGCTGAGGACAGGGTTTAATATTAGACTGCTTTTCTATTACTTTCAAAATCACTTTGTTTCTGACAATGTGAACTGACAGCAGAATGAAAATATGTCCCACCTGCTTAGGGTATTTTGTTCTTTCGTTTCCCTTTAGTTGCCCCTTGATTAGCAACGTGCCTCGTGTGAGGCACTTGATGTAGATGTTATATATAACAAGAACCAATATCCAAGTGCATTTAAATTATTGCAGCAGTGAGCCTGTGGGGCAGGAGTGCCAGGGTGGCAGCGGGTGAAGAAGAGCTGGGCTTAGTGCTGCTATCAAGACACTCATTTACAGAATAAATGAGCAGCCACACTGAAGTGGCGGTTCGGAAGGCTGCACAGGAACTTGGTGCCTCCCTAGAAGGTGTTGTAATGTGAGTGGATGAAATGGGGATGAGAAATACAGTAGCCCAGGGGAGCTGAGCATGTTGGTGCTGTTATTTTATGTGGGCTTGCAGGTAAAACTAGAAGCTTGCATAACGTGCCTGTAGTTTTGGCATATAATATTCCAAGTTTTATCAAGTGAAGACAGCATAGTGATGTTAATTCAGTTACACCACTCTGATAAGAATTTAAGTTTATCAAAATTAGCTCCCTGCTTTTGAATGGAATTAATAACCAATGCAGGAAAAAAAAAAAGAGGAGTTTTTAACAAAAGATACATGACATCACCAAACTGTTATGTGTAAACTGTATTTTACTGTATTTTTCCAGGTTACATGAGAATTAAGGGGTCAGAACTCATTTATTCCTTTGAGGAATGTAGACCAACAGTCAACACCCATGTTTTAGGACCAAAAATAACCAATCGGGTGAGCAAATAATCTACTGGTACATGCTCAGTAGGCTGTTACTTGAAAAGCAGGATTATAAGTAAGAAAAAGCAGAAGTTTAGAAAGCTGTAACTAGAGACAGGATTAAGCAAAATGTCTTAATGTTTAAACATGGTGTTAGGGGCTGAAGATAAACAATAGACAATGACAGTAACTTCTGTGCCCAAATGGGCTCAGAGCACCTTCTGCCTTTGAAGATGAGTCAATCTGAACCTTAAAGCTGATCGACACTGAACAGATCTGCGCTTTGCAGGTCAAATTCATGCTGGGCTGTGCTCTGTTCTTTTCCAGTTGGTGCGACTGTGACTGACATTTATGGGTGTTTTTATGGACACGATATTATCTGTAAGGAAGCGGAGAAGTGTGTGCGAGAGCATTAAGTGGACGGGCAAACGTTTGACAGGAAAATGCATTTGGGATCTTGTTTGGAGAAGCTGAGGTGAAAGGACAGGGTGAAGGTGTGTGGAAGGAAAATGGAGAGGACGCTTTGGACCTGGCTGTTGAGCAGCACCATGTGCATGACGGTGACAGGAAGGCTTAAGGTCCACGTGGTGCTCCAAGGAGAGAGCACCTCTAGTTCTGTTTTGGCCTCCTGCTATCTGACATCAGGTCTGGGAAGAGGCAGTCTCTAGGTGAGCCCTGCTCGCGCTGTCCTGGTCCTTCCTGTCACTGCTTCTGGAAAAATACCTAGTGGGCATGTAATGTCCTCAGGCTTTTCGGTAGGGTAGGTGTTGCCACGGTTTATTACCGTACAGAAATGAGCTACCTACGTGCTGCATAATCACATGTCCTGGATTCGAGAAGAACCCTTCGGGTCCCTTGTATAAAATGAGGTGTAGAGCAAAGATATGCTGGTTTTAGGTTGAGTGAAGTCCCCCTGAGCTGAACCTGAAAGTCATAGCTAGTCACAAATAGCAGAAAAACAGCAGTTGTGCTGTGTGGAAAGAAAGCAATTGATAGGTGGAGTAGTAAAAAAAAAAAAAAAAAAAAAAAAAAAAAAAAAAAAAAAAAAAAAAGCTATTAAAATGAGTGCATTAGAAGGAATAAGATCAACTGCTATAATGTTTTCTGTGCAGCAGGCATGCTTAGTTGCTTTTGCAGATTAAGCTCTTCCCATTACAGCGGAACACTATTGAAAGGGCTTGAATAGCTTGCCTAGCAGAGCAGCATATAATAGTATCAGTGTAATTAAACTTCCAGCAGCATTTGTATGATAAACATATCTGCAGGGTCCTATAACAGCTTTGAAATCTTTATTCTGAGCCTGCAGTATATACTGTGCCATGATTTGCCTTTTATCCAAAGACTGTAGTGTGACCCTGCTCTCGTAGCGGTGGAGCTTAGAGTGCAATATGTATTCCAGTGTCCTTTGGACTACACTGAGTCCTTGCAGGCTGCCTTGCCGGTTTGGAAGTGGGTAGCTGAACATGTGGGGACAGTGAAATCACAGAGGTCATGTTCAATAAGAGCCTTATCCCTGCATGATTAAGTAGTTAATGCTCAGAAGAAGGCAGGAAAATCACAGTAGACTGACAGTCACCGTCTGATTCCCATTTCATCCCTCCTGCTTGAGGAGGGATGAGTTCATGACAACCTCTTTCTGTCCAAGTGCAGCACTGTAAAATCTCTTGGGGTTAAGAGGATTGACCTGCCTCTGTACGTGCATCTGCACATGTGGGTGGGCAGATGTTAGGCTCTGCATTCCCTGTGCTTCATCTCATAAGGGATATGCAGAAGGTTGCTAATTCACAGATGTGGCAAGAAAGAAACTCAGTAAACTTCCATTTCTGCACACTCTGAGTGCTTAAAATGACTCAGTCCTCCTCTTTATGAAAGAAGAGCAAATTAAAAAAAAAAAAAATCCTATATGGTATTTAATGTGGATTCTCTCCCCTGCCCCCAATCTACAAAAAGCAGCAGGAAATTGCCTGCCTGGTCCTGCAGTTCCTTTGGAAGTGACGTACATGGGCGCTGTGCTCGTGGCACGCCTGTGTCTGCCCGCCGAGGATTCCGCACAAAGTCTTGCCACGCGAAGGTGGGCAGGACGCCCCGGCCGCGGCCCTGCACCGGCTGAGACCGCGCCAGCCCGTCCGCCTGCCGCGCTGCGGGACGGGCCGGCCTCGCTGGCACTCGCCTGTTGCCGCTCCTGCCTGGCGCGCGGCCAGTGGGGAAGGAGGCCGGTCCTTGCCGCGTGTCTGGGGAACGTGCCCTGTGCCCTGGTGGAGACGGGGCCCGTCGGGAGGCGTCTGTGGGGCGCGCGGGCCAGGCGCGCCCGTGGCAGCCGTGCGTGAGGCCGAGCCCGAGCGGATGGATCCGTGTGCTCGCGGGGAGCAGCTGTGCGGCCGAGGAGCGACGGAGCCTGAGCCTTGGCCATGGGGGAGGATCGGGATGCCCTCTGCTTGCAGAGGATTTGCTACAGGGTGCTACTTGTATATAGTATATATAATTTTTTCAATCAGAGGAAGGAGATTTCCTTTTTTTCCTGCCCTGTTTTTGGCTTACCCTTCCTCTTCTCTCTCTCCCCGTCCTGGCAACCTTTACTTGCTTCCAGGGATCTCCTTGGGGCCTCATTCTTCGTGCACGTATGCAGTAAGATCATCCCCCCCTCTTTTATTTAAACTGAAGCACAGGCAGACTACGTAGATTATTAAAAACGCCCAAGTTAAGCCAGTTGCCCCACTACCCCCAGGCCTCCAAGGGGAAGGCGCTAGCGGGAGGCAGCTGCCCGGGCGCGGGGTCTCTGCCAAGGTGCAGCGGGCGCGCGGACATGTCCGCGGTGGTGCCGCCGGAGCTGGCGCGGAGACAGGGCGCTCCCGTGAAGGCGGCAGCCGGAGCTCCGTCCTGCCCCAGAGCCGCTACCTGGCTCTCTGTGCGCTTCCGAACTCCGGCGTGAGCGACACCACCGCTGTTTTATTTACAGAGTGTAACAGTTACGTTTTTTTTTTTCCCCCTCGATGGGTACCGAAGTGTAAAAGACTAAACGCTTCCCATAAAATCCAAGCTCAGTCACCTTTCCAACTTCAACAGGCTGAATAGGTTTTTTGAGCTCAGTATTAAAATATAAAACTGTTTAAATGAACTTTCTGGAATCATTAATTCTATTGATCACGAATAAACTGTTCATGGGAGCGGCCCGGACAGAGAACGAGGAAAAGCAGGCCCGTGAGCGCGGAGCGGCAGCGGGAGCGGCGGCTCTGGCGTCGCGCTGGCATCGAGTGCCACCCCGTGTCGGCGCGCGGCCATGGCAGAGGCCTCCGCGCCGCCTCCCGTGGCTGAATGCAGCGGTAGTGACAGCGTCAGCTGCCTCCAGAGCCCAGTGTGCGATGCTGCCAGGCGCGTTTCCAGTATGAGCAGCGCTGAACACGTGTGCGGCAACGGGGGCTGTGTCAGAGCTGACTTTTCAGGCTCTTTGGTTTTTTATTTTAGTTTTTCTTTTTGGCTTTACTCTTTAAATGGGATGGAGGGGAGCATAGAAGGTTGTTCAGAAAGAGCATTTTGAAGTTTTAGGGTTTGGACTCGCTGTGTTCTGGGTTCTCTGTACATGCCCCATCGTGTAGAAGTGTTTAGGAATGTCCATCCTGTGCCCAGGGACATCTGCAGGGCAGATTTCGTGCAGGCCCCAGGAGGCAGTGCTCTGTGATGCCACCTTGGCTGCGGCTCCGTCGCGGGGCGCCCTCAGGGAGGGTTTGTTTTTAGGGCAGTGACAGAATTGCAGAGGTTTGTGCCCCACGGTGACCATCGGGGTTAACTGGCATGAGTGTGGTGAGAAAGCAGGTGGGCAGCCTTGTCCGCGGGGGAGTCGAAGGAAATGCAATTCCTACAGATCAGGGGGAACAAAGGCAGGAAACTAAGAGAGGTCAGGAAAAATCCCTGCTTTTTTATTGCTCACAAAAGAGTTTTGCTGCTGCTGTTTTCCTTTCCTGCTCCAGACTACAAGGGTATCTTTTCTTGCAGCTTTGTTTTCTGTATTGCTTTTTCTACAGACCGGATTTAGGCTAAAAGCACTTGCTCAGTTCCTGGTGAGATTTGATGACCCTTAATGCTGCAGTAAAATTGTGATAACTTCTTTAGAAGCTAAAGAAGTTAAAGAAAACTTTGGTGATTTCTTTCATTTCAGGAAGCATGATTCCATAACAGTTTTATTTTTTACACCCCAAGTTTTGAAATAGATATAAAAATTTATGAAAGAGAAATAGTTGTGTTTTTTTTTTTTTTTTCTTCTCCTGTCCTAGCCCCACCTGCAGTAAAATGGAGCTAAGTAAAGCTTTATTTTTAGCGGCAGAATATATCTGCATGGGTACCAGTGCCATGAGCACTTCCCCTCCAAGTGACACACATGCAGGAGCATCAAAGGTGACACAATTTGCAGTAGTTGCAGGTGGAGCTCCAAAAGCCAGGGCTGCTTCTAGGCCTTGTCCTGGCTGGAAGGAGGTACCTGTGTCAGGGCAGGTCTGGTTGCCTGGTCTGCCCCAGGAGGGTGTCCGGGGCCCCTCCGGAGCACCCCTTGTTGCTGAAGGGAAGAAATAAATTGAAGAGTGAAAACAAGAGCTGAACAAGAAGAGATTTGTCACCTACCCCCCTTTTATAATTAATCTTTTTATTTTTGCAGTTTTTGCTGTTATGTTCTTCCTAATGGCTTATCAACTGTGCTAGAGTGCAATATCTGATACAAGTCTCTCCTCTGAGCAGTGGAAATTCATTTTGGTAAAGGGCACTTAGCTCACTTCTCTTATTTAGGAAGTACAGCAGGGTGCCAGGTGTTAATTCTCAAAAAGCTTTTGTGGCTGTGACATGTATCAAGGATTCCAATCACAAGTTGTTACTTCAGAAAAAAAAACTATTGGGATGGGAGAAAAAAATCTTTGTTAAATGACATGAACTTCTCTGTCTGAATGTAGTGAAATAATAATTCATGATATGCTTTTAGGGATAAGAAATTAAAATGCATATTAGATTAATAATGAAAACCTTTATGAAAGTCTGTGCTACAAGTTAAAAACAACTGTTTAGTGAAATTCTTTCTTTGGAGAAATGCATTTCAATAGACTGCAGGTAGCACGTCTGCCGTGTTTGCTGTACAGCTTGTGCTGATGTAGGTTTGATCCTGAGCTCGCTCCTGGCAGCTAGAGCTTAAGGAGGTGAACTTTTTCGCTTCATTCCAAGTGTTGTAAAAGTAAGTGCTGCATCTGGAGAAAATTGATGGGAAGCACTAGGATATTTTGGGGTATCTATTTTGGGATATTTGGGATCTCTTGGGGTATCTATTTGGGATATTTGGGTGCGGGTGAGTGGCTGTGGCGGCGGGGCTCCGGTGCAGGCCCCGTGGGTGGGGTAAATGCTGACCCTGGGCTCTGGGATTTCTCCTCCTGCCCGGATCCCTGTTTTTGGCGGCGGGGGTGGGGGATATGCAGGAAGGACAAGTAGCAGGGAAGGGACAGAGTGTGTCCTGTGGGGCTGGCAAGCAGGGGTTCAGCCTCTGCAGCTGCGCAGCCAGGCTGCACCGTTGGGCTTTTCCTCTTCCCTGCTCTTCCTGACGGCTTTCCAAAAAGCAGGACAGAAAGTCTTTTGCAGGAAGTCCATTTATGAATCAGTGTCTAGTTTAGGTTTCATTTGAGTGTAGATTGCAGGGTCTTTGTGTTTGGATTCACACTAGCCTGAAGCCTGGCAGGGTCTTTGTGGAACTCGCTAGTACACAGGACGCCCAAACTTGAAGTTCACTTTTATGTAGTTTAAAAAAATGTACGGTAATATAAAAAGGAAACATCTAGTGCAAACTCTTTATACAGTGGAAATCAATACAGTGTTCCTTACAATAGCCTTATAAAACATTTTTAAAATAGCGATTATAGGTAATACAATTGAGATGATGCTAACTGAAGTACTTCATTTACTGGACTAAATAATTTCCTAACTAACTTTACCTGTTGATTGCCAATATCTTAATTACTGATGAAAAACTTAAAAGGTAAGTATTGTTAGTTAGAATTCTTTATAACATACTAACATGGAACCTCAATAGCATATAATATTGACTGGATTAAACAAAATAAAAATGAAGCCAACAAGAATAAGCCGAGACTGTAATCCCAACATGTGCTTCTTTTATAAATGGTCTGATCGAAAGCTGATTTGCAGTATTCTACTTTTTCTTTTTTCTTTAGTTTATATTTGAAAATTGGAATGGTTTGAATTATTGATGACAGTATGCATTAGTGTCCTGTTAGATGTGGTGTTAGGCAACTTTTTATAGTAATGGAGGACGAAAACGAGCCCATATTATATTGCATTGCTGTTTCCTGCCGAGAGAGCCCTTTTAGGGCAAGGGGTGTAAATTAGAGATGTCATGGATAACGGAAAAGCAAAGTTGTGAGGTTCCGCTACTCTGGTTTAGAAAAAGAGCAAAAGATTTAGTGTTATCTGGTTAGCTACCAAATATAAATAATCAAATCAACTAGACTAGCACACAGAGCTCGAGCACAGGTTCTGTAGCCCTGGCCATGCGTGTGGTCGGGCACCGGGAGGCTGCGCTGCCCGGGGGCCGAGAGCGCCCGTGGGCCCCAGCCACGCGATTCCCTGCGAAGGGTGTGCGGCCAGGCGGCTCTTCATCGGGTGCCTCTTCATCGGGTGAGGGACTAAGCACGTGCTTGCCAGGGACAGAGGGACCGCAGCTCCAAACCTGACTGGCGTGGGTGGTTCTTCTGCGCACGCAGATGCACAGTGCACAGCATCCCGGTTTGGAAGTCTGCTATATTTTCCCAGATGGAAAACACCTGTTTACAGTACCTGCTTAGAAGAAATCAAAACAGTTTCACAGTAATGAGGCCTTTTGTTTGTTTGTCCCTGAAATAATAAAATTCCTTTAATAATGTTGAATAGAAAACTTACTCAACCTTTCTAGAGATCTAGAGAGACCTATGTTGCAATCTGGAGATATCTACAGTATTGGAGTCTTAATATTTCCCTGATCTCCAGGTTTCCTGCCCTGCAGGATACATGCCATTGGATAACACTGAGGTCCTATTTACAGAAAGAAAAAAAAAAAAAAATTGCTTATAGCTAGAGGAATTACAGCGCTCCAGAAAGGTGCCTGAAATCATCATCAGGCTGTTAAAAACGACCGATGAAACCAGATTGTGTGTCTAAAAATCCTCTCTAATTTTATCTTTAGTAATTCAAACTTTTAGTAGAAGACTGTAAAGCTAGAATAATTAATAGATTGGAAGGAAGAAAAAAAATCATGCCTCTTCTTGCATTTGATGGAAGAATTTCTAATATTAAGTGATAGACCATATGTTCCTCCTTGCCTCTAACGGGTAGGTTTAAGCCTGGAATATGAATGAAAGATGTTGCAGGAGGGCCAGGCAAACCGGTGGGCCTGAGATACAGGAGGTTATGCAGTACAGAAGGTTATACAAATGCCATCAAGCTTCTCCTTCACAGCGGGTGCTCTTCCTGAATGCATGTTGATTAGAAGAATACAGGAGGAGGAATGAAGAAGAAATTGTAGACAGAGCCACTTTTTAAGGAGGAGTTTTCATCTGGGTGGGGAGAAGAGTCGTGTCCTAGAAGACTCAAGCAGGTCCCGGAGCAGCAGTGTGGGGAAGGGACAGAATGCTAGGAGGGACAGCAATGCTAGGGGGAGTTGGTAGATTTAACTTGTGTATTGCTGTTCATCCCTGAAATCCTGCTGTCAGCATTTTTTCTTGTTTTTCTGTCAGAAATCCTAGTAAAAAGCTGTGAATCCTTCCTTGGCCTTTGGAAGGCTTTTGATGTCTATCTGTAGCAGGTAGGAGAAAACTGGTTAATTAGAAGATTGCTAATTTGAACTCAATACACAAAATCTTCATTGGGTTCTGACCCATAAAGCTCAGCTAACATTTTAAACCTTGGTCCCCAGTCATTTAGAAAGTCATAATCAATATCTGAGTCTGAGGAGCCCGATTCCAAAGAACTGAGAGACTCTGCGATGGACTCAGCACCTTCGTAGCCGTAGATGTGAAGTGTGTCATAGGGTAGCAAATCCCTGTCATTGTCAGCTTCATCCTTCTTAACTTCAATCATAATTTCCATTTCTCCAGCACCAGAAGTTACATTTTCGGAAGGTTTTTGAATCTGTGCATACGGAGAGGGCACGGCTTCTGGCTTTATACCGTTCTTGCGGACAGAGTTGAGTACAGACACATCATAGCTCGTGGTGTCCATTTCACCACCACCTTCTTCATCGTAAGTGACAAGCTGCTCATGAATCTCTGCCACATTCCTCCCAAGACCGCTCAAGTCCTTCTTGTGTCTCTTTCTTAGCAGAATTAGCAATACAATTACTACAGAAAAAGAAAAGAAAAAATCAGCAAGTGTAAATAGAGGTGTAAGGGAACAGAGTGAACAAGTTGCATTTCAAATATATAAAGTCTGAAGGCTTTTTTTTTTTTTTTTTTCTTGAGGGAGAAGAATTACTGGACATGGTAGGATTTGTGTGTTCTGAAAGCAGTTCAGTCTGTACAGGAATTGTGACTCTTGAACCAGAGTCACAAGTTCAAATGAATAGTGCCATAAGTTCACTGAATAGCTCCATCAGCCATTGCCTTGATCAATAAATCATTTCATGGCAGGCATTAAAGTCTATTAATACTGTGGTACTTGTGATGGGGACCTCTTTTAAAGCAACCAAAACCTCCAAAATCCTCTAGTTTATTAGAGGATCTGTAATAAATCCAAAATTTATTACAGACGCATTTATGTTCACTGGACTGTTCAAAGGCTCTCTGGGCTACTTTAGCCTTTGGAAATAAGAATCCTGCTGTTGCTGTGCTGGCACAAATTTCTTGTTTTATACCTGTGTGTGAGCCTGGTAACAACGAACCAAGTATATTCAGGCCAGGTAAAAAGAGCTAATCAAATGATTCAAATAGAGTATTTCTGCTTTCACAGTCATTTTATAGGATTTTGTGGACTCAGTTAAAAAAAAAAAAAAAAAAAAAAAAAAAGATTCCCCACATTTTAGGTCAGAGAACATTACAAAATTCAGATACTTACTAATGATTGTGAAGATACAGATGAAAATTGCCACCAGTGCTTGAATACTAACTCCAACTTTCTTAGCTCTTTCCTCGCAAAAAGTAAAGTTGCCTTTTTCATTGCACTTGCAGACACTGATGACCAGTGTATTTGTGCTGCTGAGGTCAGGATCGCCGTTGTCTGAGATGATGACAGGCAGGTAGTGGATTTTTGCAAGTTCACGATTAAACTGTCCATATTTGACAGTGATATTAGCTGTGTTATCTGGAAAAAGTAACAATATATACTTAAGTGATAATCTCCACCCGATTTTCCCTATACATACGTCATCTAGATTGCTATATCATCTGCTGAGATGGAGCAAGCCTTTAGGGAAGCCAGTCAAACCTGGGTGGTGCCAAAACATTTTTGTAGTAGGTTAAGCCTTTAAAATAGCAATAGCTCAGCTGGACCAAACTTAGGTTACAGCTGCAGCTTTTCTGCCCTGCGCCCTAGTGTCTCACTTGGGCTATCTCAGAAAGTCCTCTGTGGGGATACGCTACCGTAGTTCTCGATCAAAGAGAAGTTGCTGTCTTCTGTGGCCAGGGAGTATCTGAAGAAACCTGCAGGTGATACTTCATCCTTGTCAGTGGCTGAAATCCTGACGATTACCTAGAAAGATGGAAGAGATCATAATTTTCGGTATGCATTGCCTCCAGGGGTAAAAAGGCTTACAGTAACTAAATTATAGTCTTGCTGTGTATCCTGTATAACATTTTCAGTAAAGGGCAAGACAAAGATGTTCATGGTGCTCCTCTAACAGTTCTTCCAAGGAAAGTAATTTCCTCCTGACTTCTTGAAAAAGAGTACTCTCTTTCCTCTAAAATAGTGATTTAACTTCACTGACAAGTGGGAGGCAAAAGACAAAGTCTTGGATAACTAAAGCATAAAAAAATGCCTTATATTAAAAACCATACATAATGGATGTTTGAGATGGCCATCTTCTGAAGCCTAACTTATTTAGAGATATGGGTCTAAGTTATTGAATGTCATTGAGACTTCCACTCCTGAAAGACCGGCTTGTTTTTGAAGATTTTGACCTGCAATTCAGTAGATGTGTAATACACAGAAGATGTGTACGATTATATCCCAATGCTAGTTTGGTTCAAGGTGACATAAAGTTATAGGTGAGATAATACCTTATGTTTTCTTACAGATTCCTTCAAAGAGTCCAACCTGTTCTAAAGACTGCAAATTAATCGGACGTGAGATATATATATATATATATATATATATAGGCTAAATATATGTCTGAGCTCAAACATCTAGAAACACAAATACTAAATAACTTCTGTATGCAGACAGTTGTTCTGATAAATACTACAGTAGCATTACGTGTGGCAGTGTGGTAACTGCTGATCTTTGCTTTGCAAGGGTTGATTTTACTTCACAGTTCAGTTGCTAATGCATGCACATACTTACAAGCCTGGAGGGGAGGAACTATGCAGTTCATGTGGGTAAGCAGATAAACGTCTATAGCTTAGCAGTTCTAAAGTCCTAAAGAAAGACTTCTGGCCTCAGACAGTTTGGAAATTGCTGAAAATAATTTCAGATCAGGTGTTTGACTGTGAAAACTGAGACTGATTATTTAACAGAAGACATGTTTCACTTATACTTGCAAGTAGATAATTCAGAAGTAAGGAAAAAACCTCCTGTCTTACCTTTCCTGGCGCAGTATTTTCACACACTCGAGGTTCTTCGAGATAAACAAGTTCTGGAGCATTATCATTTACATCGGTAACTGTGACATGGACCTGGGCATGTGATTCTCTGTCAGAAAGCCGACCTGAAAAGAACCAACACCAGCACATGTCACAGAATCATTATAGAATCATGGAATCGTTACGGTCGGAAAAGACCTTCAAGATCATCGAGTCCACGTCACTTAGCTGTGAGGAATCGCAGTGATACGTTGGTGCCTTTTTCCCGTGCTTATGTCCACCTGTGTGCCTGCTGTGTGATGAAGATTTCAAGTATTTCCTAGCAACTTTCACATTGGACTGAATTAACGGGGCTTTGTGATGAAGAAGAGAGAAAAATGGTAATTGCTAATGGCTTCTTGATCTTTAGCCTCTGGGACTGCAGTGTCCAAGATCATCCCTTGGTGCTTAGACTGCTGGTACAGAGGCCAGGGCAGGTCCTGGCCCTGGCTTAGACACTGTCACTCAATGTTTAAGATTATTGTGCAAAGCCTGTGAGCATCCGCTTCATTTGTATGTAGTGGGAACAAGCTGTCAGGCTGAGGCATTTCTTTTTGATAAGCTATAGTCTTGTTGTAAAGTCAAATTCTGGTTTCTTTTAAAGAAGAAAATGAACAATACTTACCATCTTCAAGGACTTCCTGGGCTGCTACTGTTATGTTGTAGGAGGCACTGAATTCTCTGTCCAGAGGTTTAGGGATCTGAATAATTCCAGTATCAGATACTCTAATGTAGTCTCCATTAGGACTGGCTCTTCGGCGACTAAATCTGTTTTTTGTTTAAGAAGTGGTATGTTAATACAAGGGTTAAGATAAGGGCAAAAGTGTCTTAGTTACTTATCAAATTATTGGGCTCCTTAATAATTTTTCACTTTTCAAATAGAATTACTAGAACTAGTGTCATGTTACCTGATTTTCCGTTTGGCTGCATCAGGGTCATGTGCCCAAACAGAGCCAAGTGTTCGTTTTTCTGGATCATTTTCCCTCACTTTAAAATTATATGGCAGTTTAGTGAAGACAGGAGGCTCATCAACATCGATAACCTCAATGGTAACGGTTGAGATGCTCCTAGAACCACCAGATTTAAAATAGCGAAGATCAACTGTGGGATCTGTTGCTTCAATGTCAAACCTGTATTCAGCAACTTTTTCGAAGTCCAGGGGCTAGAAAAAAAGAAAGACAAACAGATATTCTTCTTTTGTTGATGTATAAGTAAAGCTTGCGCTGGCTGTCTGTGCAAACTGAAGCTCTGTGCTTTTGCTTTGGAAATGCTAGCAAATTTCAGTTACATTCTTAGGAAAGCACTTTCTCCCTGAACTGTTCTATCTCAAGTAGGACGGCTTGAGCAACTTCTGATTTTGGACAAATGTATTCAGCATTCACAGTTCAGCAAAACTTCTTGGTTTAAATAATTTTATATTTCTGTATCAACGGGCATCCTTCAGAGGCTATGATATCTCCCCCTAGGCTACATCCAACTCATCACTAGTTTAACTCATTTTTCTTGAAGGTGAGGGCCAGATCCTCCTCCTGCTGGCCAGGCTTTCTGTTCTGCAGCCATCTAGGCAGATTTCCTGGCTGCACTGACCCATAGCTGGGACAGGTAGCGATAAACAACATCCACTTCCTTCTGTATAATCACATTGCATGTTGCAACTTCCAGGCATTTCCACTCCTACAGAATCATGGTTGTTACAAATGGAAAAACAAGGCAGTGATCTTTCTGTAACTAGGGAAAGTACCTTCTTTGGCCTAATGATTCCTTCGTTTGTGAATGGATTTGCTACAATTTCAAAGGTGTCCCTGTAATTTCCTCTGACAAAACTGTATTTTGTATTTCTGTGTTGTGGTTCGTCAACATCTTCCACTTTGACTCTGCCAACTTCTCCTCCTACTGAAACATTTTCAGGAACTTTAAAGTGAAACGATGCTGTTAAAATAAACAAACAAAAAAGGAGTGTGCATAAAAGTTAGTACTTAGTTAAAATCATTCTTAATTTTTAGGCATATATAACTATTTCCCTGAGAATTATCAGTCTCTACAGACACTTTGCACAAAATCTTGACAACGTTTAAAATTAATTAAGACTTTCATAAAAAATACATAAAAAGTACAAAGTGATAAAGTTAATATCAGCCTTTTTCTGTTCTAGGGGTGTATCAGCTGGGTTAATGTAGCTAGGGCTGAAATACAGAAGCACCTCTGAGTATGTGGGATTCTTTTGTCCATTTTAAAGAAAAGAAAATGGTGATGAATCCTGCTATCAGGTTTTTTTTTTTTTTTTAGCCATGCCAACCCTTGCTTTCCAACTGCTACACTCCTACTTTATACTTACGGTGCTTGAATACTGGAAAGTTGTCATTGATGTCGCTTAAAGTGATAATGACTGTAGCAGTGCTCGAATCCCCAGAAAAGCCTGGGGCATCTTTTGCTTTAACAATAATTTCATATGTTGATTGATTCTCTCTGTCCAAATCAGCCCTGGTTGTAAAAATCACACCTTAAAGAAAAACAACATTGAGAATGATTAGATTTTGTAGCATGTCTGACATCTCAATTTTGACAGTGAATTTTGCTTTAAGTAGCATTTTTAACAGTGGTGTTTTTCTAGTACTAGAAATGCTAGAAATCTTTCTATTTATTGGCATATTTGAGAGATTTTGTAGAATACATTCCTTTAAACTGATCTTTGCTGCTTACAAACGTAGTTGATTCTAGCAGTACCTCAACTTGGTCCCTATAGCACTTAGGTCCCTCTAGTACTTGGCTGACCACTGCTTTATCTGAGCTGATTCAGCTCAGATAAAATTTCAGAAAATTTAGGGACAAAAAGTGGTAGATTATTGATTATAAAATTGGAAACCACATATCAAAATCAAACCAGTAAAATGCCCATCAGCTTGCATGTAGTGACCTGCTGCAGGTCCCAGCTGATTTGGGTAGCTGGTAACCTCACCCTCCTAACTGCAGAGCTGCAAAGCTGTAGGGAATTCTTTAGGGATGGAACTACTGCCTGTCTCTTGCTTATCTTTTCATAGCATTTTTGTCAGTTTTTCATGTCAGTAATGCAATTCCTGGATTTATGTATTCACCTTTCTCTGCTTGGTCACAGGAATGATATCTGTGCCAAACTGGAAACATAAACTTAAATTAGCTCCCAGTCAGTCTCTTCCTTAGTGGAGAAAAAAAAAAAAGGACTTTTTATCTTCTCATTTAGGTCATGGCACCCAATATCCTGACTTTATTAGTTCATTTCCAGATGCAGACAGTGGTACTGTGCCAGTATGAAGGAAATATCTTTCTAAATCACAATCAATAATTGAATTTGTAACTTATTCTTCACCTTGTCCAGAAAGAAAAAGGCTTAAAACTGTGTTTCCTTATAAAGCATAAGCCAGAAGTTTGACATTTGCATATCTGACCTACCAGAGTCATCAACTGTGAAATATTCGTCTCCCTTAATGACTTGGTAGGTGACCGTGGCGTGACCTGTAACTGTTGGGTCGTCAGCATCTACAGCTGTCACTTTAGTGACCGAGGTTCCTGGAAAAGAATTACCCAGATAATTCACAGATTCTGCTCTTTAATCAGGGTCACAAAGGGGAGTGAGCGAATGAAGAACGTACCTACTGGTGACATTTCTGGGACAGATCCATTGAATACCTTTTGTACAAACACTGGGGCGTTGTCATTAATGTCATAAACCTTGATAATGAATTTAGATGGTGCTTCCAGTGACTGGTTGTTTCTTCTGTCGATAATGAGAGCTGTCAGCTCATACTCTGCTTTTTTTTCTCTGTCTAGCCTTTCAAATGCATATACATCACCGCTGTCTTCTTCCACTTTGAAGATGATGTTGGCATATTCACCCTCAAGAATATACTTAGCGTTGTTGTTCCTTACGCTCGACATGATCTGGAAGGCATAACACAAAGAGGTAAAAGGGAGCTTTGTCACCTGGATGCAGAACAGTTTTAACTAGATGATGCAGGTAATCAAGACCCCTGTCAGATTCAGCATGAGCCCAGAGTAGCCATCAAGAAGTTTGATGGCTTTACTACATCCCATATCCAGGCCTGTAGGATGAAACTTGGATCTAGATGGAAACTTGCTTGCTTATAGACCAGTATTTTTTTCTTTTTTTGGTTATATATCACAGTTCCTAAAGATATAAATTGTTCATGCAGTTATAGACACAATATCAACCTCCTTGTGACATTCAAGCACTGCTCTGTTCATTTGAGCTGTTCTTGTTTGCAAGTAATAGCAGAGACCTGCCTAGGTCTCACTGAATTATGGTATCGCATCCATACTCACAGCGTTATTCACCATTATTATGTATGTTGACGTTATTCAGCATTATTGTATATTACGTAGCGTTTAGCAGAACTCCTACTGTAGATGACAGTTTTCTTGTCAGTAGTCATTTGTAGTTCCTTTCTGATCAGTATTTTAGGCTTATGCTTATGACAATAAGAATAAAGTTTTACCTCCCAGGGCTTAAATTTTAAGATTATGTGCAATGAAGAAAGGTATGGGGTAAAAGGAATAAACATTAATCAGTTCATAAGAGTAGTTTAATCCAATTCCAAATGGTCTTGTACATTATTTTATTTGATCTGTGTGTAATCTAATGATTCATCCATTTCTATACTTTCACTTATCTCAGTACACTGGTAGCAGGCTTAAACCACAGTTTCCCGTGCACTATATTAGCATTCTTATTTCAGCAGGCTATTTATCGATAATTGCAGGTTTGACCAAGATTTTCTAGTCTTTTGTTACTGATGTTATCATAAATTGCAGCTGTTTGTTATTCAGGATTTGATTTATCCTGTAGCTGTCATTTACTGCCGAATATCCTTTCATTTAGGCTTTCTATTTTGAAATGTGTCTTAAAGATTTTCTCCCGTCATTCCACATATTTAATCATGCTTTTGGCTGCTGGGGCTGCTGAAGAAGAGCTTACGGCTCTGGAGATGCGACGTGAGAAAAAAGTCCGCCTTGGTGTTGAAGACGGGAGTACAGGGTGCTGCCTTGCTCAGTTTTTATTTACTTATTCAGTGTAACAGAGGCAGACTTTGAAGACTGCCCTTGCTGAAACTGAGGATGAACCTTCAAAAGTTGCAAAAGATAAACCCCAAACCTAGCAGGATGTTCCTGCAGCTGCTGTTTGGTTCTGCCATGCTGCTACCTTGGCCTTTTTGGAGGGTTTAGCAAGTGCTCAGTGTTGCAAATGCAACACACAGAGCACGGGTGCTGCAGAAGTCAGCAGGGACGTCCACGGCTGAGAGAGGCCGGAGCCCAGCACGGAGCCAGTTACCCTCGCTTAGGGCAGCTCTGGGCATAGAAACGTTCTCCTCAGTCTCCTGCTGAACTGGTTTGGGAAGAGAGATACCACATGTTAGCAGGAGTTGCCCGTGGGCTCCTTTCTGCCTCCCTCTCATGCCTTCCGCCAGGAAGCAGCACTGATGCAGAAAGGGCTGTGTCGCTTTGCCAAGACAGCCTTGACAGATGCTCATTGTTGTGCATGGGAGGAAATCGTACAACTGCATTTATCTGAAAAGTGTCAAACTGGTTCAGTTTGAAAGACTGGATTGGAGGAACTTTGGCTGGCTGATGTGCAGTTAATCATAGGATTTTATGAGTGCTGCCCTGGAGAAAATGAGTTTGCAAGCAGGTCAATGCTCATTGCATTTTTTTTTTTTTTTTTCTTTTAGCAATTAATTGCTTTCACTTTGTGAAACAAAGTTATTCAGTTGTGTGAGACATGTCCTAAACATAGCATTTTTGGTTTGTATATCCAAGCTGAGAGATAGAAACTGTGCTTTTTAAGGCAACAAACCAGCAACCAAACAAATATTTCAAGTACACCAAAAATTGAATGATGGATGAAATGCAGAAGCATGAGACTACAGTGATACATTAAGCATTTCTGAGTTTTATTATTAGAAATGAGGTGCAAATTCAGTAATTGTATCTGGCATTTTAAGGTTCTGCTGTGGCACTGAAGCATGATGGATGGATCTGGGGGGCAGACAACGTTTTCTGGAAATATGGTGCTTCTTGGCAGAGTAAAAAGTGCCCTGAGTAATATCAAGTGGGAGAAGTTTTCTTGTTATGTCAATCTACTCAGGTTACAGATTGCAAGTGTTTCAAACTGAACCGCTTTTGATTCCAACTAAAATATAAAGTAGATTATCTACTAAAGGACATTAACTGAGGAACTACTTTGTGCTGCTAACTATTTCAGTAAAAGGAAAATAACTGACATACGTCAGCTTCCAGATTTCCTTCTAACTTTACCCTGACATGGAGTGCAACTGGTCCTTTGCTTCGGATGCTCCATACCTGCCATTCTCTAAAATTTATTTGTATTCTTCCAAAGAATTCTAATCTCCTTCACATCACTCTTGATTTATTCTGTCCCCATGTTCTTAAGAAAGTAACATGTTATTAAGTCCCATTTCTATTTCCTGATTTTCCTTCTATTCTGCTGAAGATGCAAACAAGAGGCACTGTTCAAAACACTCATTTGCTGCCTACATTTCTAAGTATTCATTGGCAAAAGGCTATTATTTACCTTTCCAACATGGTGTGGTAATGGAGTATCAATCTCTTCTTTGATATGCATTTGGTTCCATATCCAGTCTCTTTTAAGTCGTTTATGACTGATACTGTTTGAAGAGGAGAAATTTTCTTTTATTTTCTGACCTTCTTTATAAGCCAAGGCTGGAGCCAAGAACAATGGGAAAAGTAGAATAAGAGTCTTCATCTTCTTCTGTAGCCTAGAAAGTAAAATAAAATAGGAGAACTATGTAAATAACAGTATCACATTAACCAGAGAGAGCGCACATAGAAATGCAAATGGACTTTCCTTCTATAGGAAGTTTCATTACTTTCTATACTTTTTTTATCTGGTCAAATTGGTAATATCAAGCTTCTTCCGGAACAAAATCATTATAGCCAGATGATATGACAACGGTTTAAAAAAAAAAAAGAAAAAGAAAAAAAAAAAAAAGGAGATTCTGAGAACTGGCATTAAAGCCGGTGTCTCCATGAGGTTCCCCAGTTACCCAGAAGAGAAGCTCTGGTAGCCAAGATGACCTTGGTGTGCGGCAAGGTCCTGGGCGAGAGGAGCCACAGGAGGCCGCTCTGTGCCTCAGCCAGATCCAAGTCTCTGTTAACTCAGCTTGACATCATGTGTTCCAGCCTGACAGACCAAAACGCAATGTTTTGACTTTCCCTGACACAAAATGTGATTTAATCGATATCTTATATGGAAAATATTGATTTAGAATAAAACCTGTTTTTTGATGGAAAAAAAATGATTCATGTGAAATTTTCAATCAATTCCAAGTACAATGTAGAAAACTATCTTGCTCAAAGAGCTCATTTATTGATTCAATTCCTTTTCTTTTCAAAGATGTGAAGACATGTATAAAGTTCCTTTATCGCTTATACTTAGGTTTTACCATATGATGAAATCATTCTCAGATTAAACCATTTTTTAAATCATATGTTAATATTAGCAAACTTTAGACCTGACTTTCATATCAGATTGAGAAGTTCATTTAAAGTAGCAAAGCTGATTAATTTTCTTTCTAAATTTTCCCTTTGCAATATAAAGCGCTGTGAAAGAACTTTAACATTCAAATAATCAGACTTTAAATTATACATAAATGCCTTTCCATTAGCTTTTAGGAGCTGTCAGCATGTACATCAAAAATGAAACATTTAATTGCAATAAAGCTAAGTTGACATCACACAGTTTGATAAACGCAAGATTAATTTAATATTTTGGGCAGAAAGATGGTGAGATGTTTCCAAAATTGCTCTTTGGTAACGAGGCAATCAGTGTTACCCGTGGTGCAGCATCATTATCAGTAAAAACATTTTGTTCCAATACGAAGTTTTTCTTTCCTGTGCATTTGTCTGGTATGCATTTGTTGTATAGAAGCTGTAAAACGTTCTGTATTTGTGAATGTGCAGGAAAGCACCTAAGTAAAATAGCTTTGAAGTTGTTCTTTAGAAGCTAAGCTAAGGCTGGCTAATAATACAGAAGGCACTTGGGAGAAATCTAGGATGTTGCTTGGCTGTATGTGTGATAGTGCTGGACACTGTGGTAAGATCCCCAGCTCCCCTGCTTTAGTCAAAAGCCTTTCCTGTGCCTTTTGCACTAGCTGGAATCTGCTTAAGTAGCTGCACGTTTCAGCTGGAAGTTGAGCGAGCCCTCCCGGCGAGCAGGTCCATGGGGCCCAGGTTTTGAGTTGGGCTCACTTCGAGCGTCCCTTCATGGATTCTCTGGTGACGTTTTCCAGTCTCTCTGCTGCATCAGAGACTTGGATAGAAGAGCCCCTTGCAAAAAATGCCCTCTGCTGCATCCATGGTATTTTTCAGAATTTTTCATTTGGTGGAAGGGCCAGGTGGTTTATTAAAATAGCTAAGTTACTTGCTCTGCTCCTGTATTTTCTTTCAGCAGGTGATTATTTTTCCACTAACATTATTTGTTTTATAAATTAGGTTATTTTAGCAAATGACTCTTGGTCTTCAGGACACCACAGACAGTTAATGGAGAGATTTTAGTGTTCAAACTGATTTATGGGGCACATGACATATAATTTATTCTTGTAGATAGGGAGTAATTATTAGAGTTGTTTGAGGGAGAGATACAGACAAAGCAGGGCTAATTAAAAGTTTGCATTTCACAAGTTCTTTTGGTAAGTAATCAACTGTAACATTGAAGAGCAGCAAATATAAATCAGGAGTCCGTGTAGTGAAGCCTCATTTGATGGAAAATTCATATGAACTTTCGTTAACTTTTTTGTGACATTTGCCTCATATCTGGTGGACTCCGCAGTTTTTCTGGCTGCCTTCCTCCCTTCTCTCTGCTGTTCCCACTCCAACATTCCTAAGTAGTTCCGTGCAAAGAATCCTGTTGAATTTACACTGGATTGAGCCCTGTGATACAGAGTTGCTAGCATTTTAATTATTTTTTTTTCCAGAAAGTGATGAATTTTACTTTGATGCACAGTCTAAACTCCTCCAAAATTGGCATGCTTAATGGAGCCATACTGGACTTAATCTGAGAGCAGAATGTGGCCCAGTGCCTCGTAGAACCCTCAGTTTCTAATTAAATTATCATCTCTATCATATTTAAGACCACTGGTAAATGCATGAATATACTAAGCAGTAAGAAATAGAAAGATAAGTTCCAAAGCACATGAGAAGGATAAATTACCTCTTTCTTTGCAATTGTATAGCTTAATGCACATTTAGGTTAATGCGTGATTCTTAGGTAAGCAAGAGAAAACACGGTTGGAAGAAAGCAGTCGTAGCAGTGCTTCATGCTGCCTTTCAAGGACCCTGAATGGCTGGACAAGCAGGAGCTGATAAAGCCTTCTCAGTGAGTGAAAAGTAAAAGCAAGGTAGGTAAAAAGCAACATTACCTTCGAATGACACATAGGAAGCACAGAGGACTTAAATATTTTTGCCAACTCTTGACATTGGACCAGGGTCAGAGCTGCAACGGAATCTCAGATTTTTTCTCCCAGTTTCTTCGTCTGATAATTAGGCAACATTGCCCTGTGCAGCTTCTAACAGACCTTGAAAAAAAGGTAGCAAAGTGCTAGAGCAGGTAGAGCAGTTACCTGTGCTGCAGCTTCTAGCTGGCATCTACGTTGCAGGAATGAGCTCTTCCTCTGCTCCCTTGAGCGTGTGGGCTCTGTCAGAAGAGTTGAGGACATGCAGTGAGTTCAGGGAACTAGGGTGATCTTCAAACTCTAGTAACTTCGCTTAGAAACTAAGCTGTCCAAGTAAAGCGTGCAACATGATTTGGAGCAATTGTGTTTTTTGTTGCTTTTTTCAAAAGTAACTTTTTTTTTTTTTTTTTTTTTTTTTTTGTGATTAGTCAGTGTTTCTGTCATTTCCTTTTTTTATTAAAGCTGTCCTGTGCTCATCAAGGTCCAACAATTTACTTTAAAATAGATCTGTCCTCTGAGCAGCGTGCAGCTTTGAGTTCTCCGGATTACTGAAGTGATTTAAGTGCACATTGTGCATGGCTACCTGGTACTTTATTTTCAGTTGTCCTTTTGTCAACTTTATGCTTTTCAGAAGTGGTTTCCACTGATAACTAAACAGTGTGGAGTGCAAAAACCTACCCAAAAACATATTATAAAATGACTTTTCACATGCATGATAGTACTTTTGAGTAAATAGCCACTTTGGTGATTAAACAGTCTGGAGTACAAATGTCTGCTTGAAAACCTTCTACAAAATGATGTTTTCTGTTCATGATAGTAGCTTTGAATAAATAGATGCTTCAATAGTATCTTAACTACATTTGTTATTTAAAAAAAGAAGTTGCATGGTATTGCAAGAGCACTGCTGTTTGGTGCTCTTCAGATGTCGATGAAGCAGCGCTGTGTATCACTCTGAGGAGATAGTTTTGATTCTGGCTCTTGTTTTGTTTCCTTATATTTTTCTGTTGTCTAAAAAATAGAACTAGTTAAAAATTGGAGGGGAGGCCAGCACTGTTCTGGCTTTCATTTTATTCCTTTTAAAAGAAATAAAGCCACCTTCCAGTCTGCTGAATTAATGTCCTTGCACTAAGTAGTAGTAAAAACTACACAAATGACCCCTGCATCTTCCAGGCTCCCTGGCTTGCATTTTAGCAACTGTCTTGCTGAACGCCAGCTAAAAGCTGCAGTAAATACTAAGAGAAGGGCATGTGAAACAGCGGATGCGTCACACAGGCAAACGTGAACTGAAAGTAATAACTGTGTAGTTGAAGAGGATATTTTCTGTAAACAGAATGATCTTAGAGAAATGAGTGAGGAAGAAAGTTATAAGAGGTCATGAAGAACTCTCTTCTTCCTTGCTGAGAAGCTTTTAGGGAAAAAGGAAAGTACAGATTTGCAAGTGGACTGTTTATTAGAAGATACTTCATCATAGATCTGAAGGAAAAACACATCAAGGCCAAAGTCAGGTGGAGGATCTGATCTCGTAGCAGTAAATTCTCCTGACTTCACAGGGGCTTGTTTTCCATCAGTGGTGTGCCTGGTAATATTTTAGCTTGGGTAGATAAAAATAAAAATGTTAGCATGAGTGCAAAGAGAACAGCCTACGGGCCTACAGCAGGCTGTGCTTATTTTGATTCATGAACAGTGCAGGACTATGGGCGCAGCTGTCTCTGCAAGCCAGAACCATTTTTTTTTTTTTTTTAATTGAAATCCCAAGGATTTTCAACAGGAACTTGAGAATTTTGTGAATTGCTCTGAATCTGACATACAGAAGGCACAGGAAAATGATTTTGATGTTGGTGTTACCCCAAATCAAATGCTGTTTCTTGCAGAACTAGCCTTAAAAAGGAGCCTGATAACTGTATCAGTAGAATTATAACATTTACTGTTCCATACTGCAGGATGTGAGACTTAATCAGGTTGGTCTCTGCCTCATCCTGGCTCACAAAAATCCTTGGCTGACAAATGCAGACTTTGTTGAGGGAGTTTGGAGTTGGGTCTATTGGACAGGCAAGCACCAAGAATCTCAAAGCTAGAAGGGCATTTATCTTCTTGGTTTCTAATTAGTGTTGTCTTAAAGAGTATTTACACAAAAAACATGCAAAAACATGTTTGTTAGAGTTTTTTTGCTATCTGTATTCCTACATGGCCCATATCTGATAAAGGAGGGATTAGTTATAGGACTGTTGAATGTGTTTTGCTTGTGTTGACTCAGTTTCCTGTTAACAAATAGGCATTTGTTCAGCTTAGATCTTGATTTACCTATCTACATGAAACACATGCCTGCTGGCAAGCTGATTTGAAGCTCTCCCGCTCTGAGAAGCCCAAGAGCTGAAGTCCAGCATAGGTGGGGTGTTGTTTCTAGGAGCAAGAGTAAAGCAGAGGTGATCCCTTTAGACTAGCAGGCTGCAGAATTTCTCTCTCCCCTTCGTCTAACTCTACCCATTTATTTATGTTTCAGTCAGTTTGAATTTGAAGCAGAATTTGGCATCTATTAAAATTCAACAGAACCTTCTCCAAAAATACATTTTTAAAAAAGAAAATTTGGAAGAAAGGAGCTGATAGAGGGTGTGTTGTTTTGCCTGCTTTGGGGAATCCCAGTGCGGCTGTGAGGATGAGTCTGCAGCTCCTGCAAGTCCAACACCACGTTTGCCAGCACTGCGTGGGTGTCTGGTGGCTTCTCAGATGAATCCCAGGCATCATCTCATCAAGTAGATGAGGAGCATATTTCTGTGTACCTGCATAGTATGTATGAAACATGTAAAGCCCATGTAAATAGAGGGAGCTTAGGATTTTTTTAAGGGACACACCAAGAATCGTACGTAGGTGAGTTAGCAAACGAAAAGATGAATGCTATTTCTGAGACTCAAATACACAAACTATGACTCCTAATCAGTCTTTAATTAAAATTTTAATTTCTGTCTATCTATGGTAGTCTCTTTTTAAGGGTTTCTATCTTGAAAATCTGATAACTGAGAAGCAAATTCGATACATGTTTTAGCTACGGAGCTGATCTCTTTGTGGACTTAGAGGAAGCCTCATGTTTGGACAAGATGAACTGATATTTCTTGGTCATCATCTTGAATTTCTTGAAACGGCAATTCTGCTGTTGAAGTAACAATGCAGATTAATTAAATTAGGTTTGTTTACGCTGTTAAGGATGACACATATGTGATGCAGGCAAAACAACACTTCAGAATCATTTAAATACTCAGTAAGGACACTGGCTAGGTGTTTCTCGTCTCCCTAGAGCAGTTCTACGCTGTAATTGTAGCTCTAGTGGATGCTGGTTTCCCTTTAGGGGAACCAGTGCAGCAGCCTTTGTGGACCCTCCCCCGGGAAGCGGATGCCCCGGGAGGGCTGTGGGCGCCGCAGGCTGCCCTTGAGGAGCCGTCCCGGCCTCGCAGCTCATCTGGACCCGCGTGTCGCGCCCTGTGCAGCGCGAGGGCCTCGGCTCGGTGCTCACCATAGCGCTCTTGTCGCCACAGAGGCTGCGGGCGTGCTCGAGAGCTGATGATACCCCGTTTGAAGCTGAGCAGATACAGCGTGTGAAGCAATCAAACGCCTCTGACCTGCTTCTGATGAAGAGCCCCCGCTCTAGACGTGCCCCTGCAGGGACAATGCGCCTCGCGGCCGAGGCCGTCGCTGCACTGACCCCGGAGCGGGCGAGAAGGCTCTGGAGAAGGAGCAAGTGTTGCTATCCAGGCTTGTCACGCATAAAGCCTGCAACTTCAGATGCGAATATATGAGCACGAAATATAAGAAGGAATAAGATGGCCTTAAGCACAGGGCCTAGCTCAAGTCAGGCCCTCAGTGCAAGACCAGCTGCTGAAATCCTTTTTAGCTTGTTTGTGATTAAAGAGAAAATTAAGCCAATTTATGACACAGTTCTGTAGCAAACAAATATATTATCATAGCCAGAAGATCTTAGCTTTCTTTGGGAGATGACAGCATGGCCTTGGAGGAGTTAAAGGTCATATGGTGCTCTCCTGTATGTCCACACAGCTTCTGAGACTTGGTTGCATGTATATGAGGATTGAACAAGTGAGGAGCAGAGTTTAATGAGTACAGTCAGATGCATGAGCAGTACATTCTGTATCAAAAGCCAAAACAGTTTAGATTTTGATACAGAATACTTGCATATCATCATCATTGTGTAATGTAGATCTCTGTGCTTTGTTGATATAGAAGATTCTTTCTTTCTAAATCAGCCAGTTCATAGGACCTATGACTAATATATTATATGTTTTGCTTTCCACATGGTTTAGGGAAGAAACTAACAGCCACAGAAAATTTGCTCTTGGCCACAAGTGTCTTAATGGCAGTTGCCAGATGCTGTCAAAACGTGAGCTAGGTTTATTTGAATTAAATACAGCCCTTCTGTTCTGAAGGGATCTAATAAGATGGGTGGAATAAACCCGGGACGCACAGTTTGGAACAGCAGACAGTATCTCAGCGATGATCTTGCACTCATTCCTAAGCACTGTCTAACTGATGTTGGAAAATGCTGCAAGATGGTGTTTTTAGGCAAAATCAGAGAGATAGACTGCTCCTTCAGAAAGAGCAATAGCTTAATGCTCTGAGAACTCAAGCCCTATCCATAAGGATGATAATATTTGGGGTTTGGTCTCTTTCAGTTCAGGTTTCTGCTGGAGCTGTCTTGCTTTACAAATATAACTACTCAGTTTGGACAGTGAATCTTGAGTCCTTGGTGCTGTCTGAAGTGGATGTGGATCCAGCCTCTTCTTTATTTGTTGAGCCCACGGTGGGGTAGCTCTGGCAGGAGAGACCAGGCAGAGATGCTGGAGTCTCAGCTTCCCCTGTGCTCGTCAAGGGCTGAAGGTCCAAGCGGAGGGAGGGAAAGGGGATCCCCCAAAAGTTATCTGGCACCGGTGCGGGAGTGGGGCACTTCTGGGGCTGTGGAGGTGGTGGCTGCAAGATGTCTCAGGCGTCTCTGACCAGAAACTGTTTCCTACCGTGAATTTGATGCACATTTCAGAATTGATTGGATCTGATACTGACCCCCTGGTTAGCTGTGCTGTACACAGAGATTAGTTAAGGCTGCCACTGAACGTTTAAGAGGTTGTCCAAGCTGAAACAAAGTAAGGTGCACTGTGAGAATAGGGGATCGTGGAGCTTTTCCCATGCTCCTTTGTTTCCAGATAAAACCTTAGTACCAGAAAAGCTTCCTAGCACAGAGCTCAGACTGAGTAGCTTTGATTAAGGAAAAGTCCCCATCCTTTGTGGAACTGCAAGCCATAAATACAATATTTAAAAAAAGAAAAAAAAAAAAAAAAAAAAA